>JAXGGA010004404.1:0-88829 GCA_038373865.1 Uloborus plumipes
TGAAAACTGTTTTCAATGAAAGTATTAACATGAAACAATATTCTACAGCTTTTGTAAAGATTCTCAAGTACTCCATTGCACGACAAAGAAATGAAATCTTAGCTTCCAGATTTTCGCATTTAGTCTTCCAAATTTAAATAATAACACAATCAACGTAATTGTCGCGGAGAAATTTACGAAATCTAAACTTCATTTTCCATTATTACCCCGTCGACATAGCTCCTGATTTCAGCAGCATTCTCTAACGCGCCATTACTGTCCTAATGCTTTTATAAATATAATTAGCTGTTCTTCATGTAATGAGGCTGCTTCATTTTTAGCATCTTTGTATTCGCCGTGAATTGCCTTCGAGGACGAACATAAAACATTAATTCCGAACATTTACTGAAACTTCAATTTTTGAGCCAAACGAGCTTTAAAGCTTTATGTGGGTGCTTTTTAAATGTTTGGAATAGTTAAATTTCCTCGCAAATGCGTTCTTCTAATTGAATTGAAATTAATGCTCGTTTTGAAGGCATTTGAAATGTTTTTCCAAGTCCCAGAGAATGTTTTCGGATAATGAGTGCTCTTTGTTCATTTTTCTTGAGAATTGTCGAAAGTGTTTGCAAAGCTATAATTACGTTGATGTCATTTTTTTGTGTGTAAAATGAATTAAGAGAATAGATATAATGTTGTGATTTAAGAACTCCTTTATTTAGGTCTTTTTGTGCTTCATAGTTTTCCTTTTGAAGCATTGTTATATATTTTGATGAGAAAAATGACCATAATAGGGTAGTAAATGTCTCCACTATTAAATAATAATGACCATATTTATCTTTCTTTCTCTAGAAAGTAAATGGAATAATACGATAAATATGAAGTGCTGAAGTAAACAAACCGTGAGAGTATACGAAATTTCACTTAGAATTCTTTATTAACCACTAACAAAGTTGAACACACCACAACGTAAAAAAATATGCAAGTCTAATGGAAAATCTAGGAAATTGGGCTTCCATCAAATTTTCTAATTACGGTACAGAATAAGAAGAAATTTCATTCTTCTACTTAAAGGGGAGCTGTATCGTTACAAAAAAAAGTTTAATACCAGTTTCCTTGAAATTTTCTAATAGTAGGGTCAGGTGGGGTAAAATGGGCCTTTTTTTTAATTCTTTACGCAACTATTATTTTCTTTCTGCTTTGCCATTTTCATGTATTATTGACACCGAGCAACATTTTATATGCAAAATAAGGCGTAACTTCTTTTTTAAAGTTACAGATACTAGCGATAAGTGTTTTCCTCAAAAGAAGCTTGAATGTATTCACCGTAAAAACTTTTGATTTAATGAAAATTAAATGGAAATACACATTAAATTTTTAACCTACTTCATGGAGCACCTTTTCAGGAATAACTTCCTAAAAAGGAGAAGAAAAAACAGCAAAAATGAGTTTTTCAGGGTATTAAAACATGCGTGGGGTAAAATAAGTCATGTTTCGCATAAATTAGGCTTAGCATATACTAAAGAGCTAATTATATTTGAAAAAAAGATTTTCAAAGTGAAGATAAAGACGGAAGAAATTTATTTTATGCTGGTTGGTTATTTTTATGCATTACAATTATACGTGTTTGTGTAACTTATTTCTTCCTCTGTCTTGAATTTCTTTCGTTCGCAGAAAGTTACTTAAATGTACTTAATATTAAATTTTATTTCAAAAATAATCATAAAAAATTCTGAATAGTATTCTTGAAGCTGTTTAACTTCTTTCGGACTGAGAAACGAAAAACTTCGCTCGAAGCAATAACTTCTGTCAATAAACAAGTCTTCCAGAATTGCCCGAGTAAATAAAGCAAATTAACGTCAAAAATAAATTTAATACGTGAGTGAAATCGTAACCGGGTTACGTGTAAGGTTACACGATACTCCTCCGTACTGAAGGACACTGACTGTGGGCATCGAGAATGATGATACGCGCTTCCGTCTATTGGCAATCGTCCAAAAAGAAGGCGTGCGTTATCATACGGATCTGATCAAATTGATCGCTCGACCGATATGCCTCATTTGGTATTGGTACGCACTGTTTCGATGCTGCTCGAGCTGAGAAGCGTCAAGGTTTTTGACCTTTGAAGTTCTTTTATTATTTTTTGAATTTTCTTATTTAAAACTTTTTATGATCAAATTAAATACACTGTAATAATGAATGTTGTTCTTACAGTATAATACAGCTAATTTTATGGTAATAAACTGTAAAAATTGCTAATTTTACAGTAATAAGCTGTCAAATTGCTCCTTTTACAGTACTAAACTGTAAAATAGCTCATTACAGTAATAAACTGTGAAATTGCTATTTTTACAGTTTATTACTGTGCATTTTACAGTTTTAAACTGGAACCTCTGCTGCCAGTATTATACTGGTATTTTTATAGTTTAATACACCTAAATTTTACAGTACTAAACTGTAAAATAGCTCATTTTACAGTTTATTACTCTGCATTTTACAGTTTTAAACTGGAACCTCTGCTGCCAGTATTATACTGGTGTTTTTATAGTTTAATACACCTAAATTTTACAGTACTAAACTGTAAAGGCTAACTTTACAGGAAGAAACTGTAAGATTGCTAGTTTTGCAGGTAATTATGCATGTGCATTTTACAGTTTTAAATTGGAACTTCGGCTGCCAGTATTCTACTGTAAAAACAACAGTTTATTTTTTGCAGTTTAGGATGATTTTTTTTAAATTTCTTCCTAACACATAATAAGTGTGCAACACACCGCCAACTCGGCTATTTCGATCAATGGACTGCAGTTTCATGCTTATTATGCTCTCATCAGCATGGAATACGAAAGTAGACGAGTTGGAGGCAATTATCCTCTTATAGAGCAAAGAGAGCCAAAAAAAAAAAAAAAAAAAAAACTGGTAGCTAATATGAACTTAGAATACCAGCGAGCGACCGCACTTGGTGTCGTACAACTTGTAAACTTGCTTTTACCACCATCTTTAACATTTTCATTTATATGATGTATTATCAGTGGCGTACATAGCGCCCCAGCAGCCCCTGCGGCGCGGGGGGGGGCGTAAGAAGTTTGAGGGCGCGCGTCCCAGAAAAATAGCACAAAAGTTACACGCTAAAAATACGTTTTATATTTTTTTCTTGAGGGGTGGGGGGCACACTTACAAATTTTGCGGGGGAGCGCACCTTAGTCTGTGTACGCTACTGTGTATTATCATTCGAGGAATGGTTTTCTATTAATTTATTAATTTCAGCTTTGTGTGATACGGAAGAGAGAAAGAGAACTACAAACCAAGAATTGTTGTTAAAATTACTAGATGCTTGTTTTATCTGTGTTTTTTGAAAGCTATTTTCGACCAAAATTCAGGGGCATTTCATATCAAATTTACACATAACTTTCTGAATATAAAACGCAGATCATCCGTTGTTTTAAAATCATCAGGGATACAATTTTTGCATCGTCACGTGGATTCTCTTATTTCTCTCCTCGAATTGTTTTTGTTTTTTAGTTGTTGAGAGAGATTTTTTTTTTTTCCCCCCAAATTCCCCCAAATACCCCCCCCCCCCCCCCCCCCTTCCCTTTTCCCCTTTTTTTTTCTAAACTCCTCCCAACGTGCGCATGCAAAAAATTGCTTATCTGATGATTTTAAAACAACGGATGATCTGCGTTTTATATTCAGAAAGTTATGTGTAAATTTGATATGAAATGCCCCTGAATTTTGGTCGAAAATAGCTTTAAAAACACAGATAAAACAAGCATCTAGTAATTTTAACAACAATTCTTGGTTTGTAGTTCCCTTTCTCTCTTCCGTATCACACAAAGCTGAAATTAATAAATTAATAGAAAACCATTCCTCGAATGATAATACACAGTAGCGTACACAGACTAAGGTGCGCTCCCCCGCAAAATTTGTAAGTGTGCCCCCCACCCCCTCAAGAAAAAAATATAAAACGTATTTTTAGCGTGTAACTTTTGTGCTATTTTTCTGGGACGCGCGCCCTCAAACCTCTTACGCCCCCCCCCCACCGCGCCGCGGGGGCTGCGGGTGCGCTATGTACGCCACTGATAATACATCATATAAATGAAAATGTTAAAGATGGTGGTAAAAGCAAGTTTACAAGTTGTACCACACCAAGTGCGGTCGCTCGCTGGTATTCTAATTTCATATTAGTTACCAGTTTTTTTTTTTGGCTCTCTTTGCTCTGTAAGAGGATTATTGCCTCCCACTCGGCTACTTTCGTATTCCATGCTGATGAGTGCATAATAAGCATGAAACTGCAGTCCATCGATCGAAATAGCCGAGTTGGCGGTGTGTTGCATACATATTATGTGTTAAGAAGAAATTTAAAAAAAAATCATCCCACAATGCAAAAAATGAACTGTTGTTTTTACAGTAGAATACCGGCAGCCGAAGTTCCAATGTAAAACTGTAAAATGCACATGCATAATTACCTGCAAAACTAGCAATCTTACAGTTTCTTCCTGTAAAGTTAGCCTTTACAGTTTATTGCTGTAAAATTTAGGTGTATTAAACTGTAAAAACACCAGTATAATACTGGCAGCAGAGGTTCCAGTTTAAAACGGTAAAATGCACAGTAATAAACTGTAAAATGAGCTATTTTACAGTTTAGTACTGTAAAATTTAGGTGTATTAAACTATAAAAACACCAATATAATACTGGCAGCAGAGGTTCCAGTTTAACACTGTAAAATGCACAGTAATAAACTGTAAAATGAGCTATTTTACAGTTTAGTACTGTAAAAGGAGCAATTTGACAGCTTATCACTGTAAAATTAGCAATTTTTACAGTTTATTACTATAAAATTAGCTGTATCATACTGCAAAAACATCATTAAATTTTACAGTGTATTTAATTTGATCATAAAAAGTTTTAAATAAGAAAATTCAAAAAATAATAAAAGAACTTCAAAGGTCAAAAACCTTGACGCTTCTCAGCTCGAGCAGCATCGAAACAGTGCGTACCAATACCAAATGAGGCATATCGGTCGAGCGATCAATTTGATCAGATCCGTATGATAGCGCACGCCTTCTTTTTGGACGATTGCCAATAGACGGAAGCGCGTATCATCGTTCTCGATGCCCACAGTCAGTGTCCTTCAGTACGGAGGAGTATCGTGTAACCTTACACGTAACCCGGTTACGATTTCACTCACGTATTAAATTTATTTTTGACGTTAATTTGCTTTATTTACTCGGGCAATTCTGGAAGACTTGTTTATTGACAGAAGTTATTGCTTCGAGCGAAGTTTTTCGTATCTCAGACCGAAAGAAGTAGAACAGCTTCAGGAATACTATTCAGAATTTTTTGTGATTATTTTTGAAATAAAATTTAATATTAAGTACATTTAAGTAACTTTCTGCGAACGAAAGAAATTCAAGACAGAGGAAGAAATAAGTTACCCAAATACGGGTAATAATAATGCATAAAAATAACAAACCAGCATAAAATAAATTTCTTCCCTCTTTATCTTCACTTTGAAAATCTTTTTTTTCAAATATAATTAGCTCTTTAGTATATGCTAAGCCTAACTTTATGCGAAACATGACTTATTTTACCCCACGCATGTTTTAATACCCTGAAAAACTCATTTTTGCTGTTTTTTCTTCTCCTTTTTAGGAAGTTATTCCTGAAAAGGTGCTCCATGAAGTAGGTTAAAAATTTAATGTGTATTTCCATTTAATTTTCATTAAATCAAAAGTTTTTACGGTGAATACATTCAAGCTTCTTTTGAGGAAAACACTTATCGCTAGTATCTGTAACTTTAAAAAAGAAGTTACGCCTTATTTTGCATATAAAATGTTGCTCGGTGTCAATAATACATGAAAATGGCAAAGCAGAAAGAAAATAATAGTTGCGTAAAGAATTAAAAAAAAGGCCCATTTTACCCCACCTGACCCTACTATTAGAAAATTTCAAGGAAACTGGTATTAAACTTTTTTTTGTAACGATACAGCTCCCCTTTAAGTAGAAGAATGAAATTTCTTCTTATTCTGTACCGTAATTAGAAAATTTGATGGAAGCCCAATTTCCTAGATTTTCCATTAGACTTGCATATTTTTTTACGTTGTGGTGTGTTCAACTTTGTTAGTGGTTAATAAAGAATTCTAAGTGAAATTTCGTATACTCTCACGGTTTGTTTACTTCAGCACTTCATATTTATCGTATTATTCCATTTACTTTCTAGAGAAAGAAAGATAAATATGGTCATTATTATTTAATAGTGGAGACATTTACTACCCTATTATGGTCATTTTTCTCATCAAAATATATAACAATGCTTCAAAAGGAAAACTATGAAGCACAAAAAGACCTAAATAAAGGAGTTCTTAAATCACAACATTATATCTATTCTCTTAATTCATTTTACACACAAAAAAATGACATCAACGTAATTATAGCTTTGCAAACACTTTCGACAATTCTCAAGAAAAATGAACAAAGAGCACTCATTATCCGAAAACATTCTCTGGGACTTGGAAAAACATTTCAAATGCCTTCAAAACGAGCATTAATTTCAATTCAATTAGAAGAACGCATTTGCGAGGAAATTTAACTATTCCAAACATTTAAAAAGCACCCACATAAAGCTTTAAAGCTCGTTTGGCTCAAAAATTGAAGTTTCAGTAAATGTTCGGAATTAATGTTTTATGTTCGTCCTCGAAGGCAATTCACGGCGAATACAAAGATGCTAAAAATGAAGCAGCCTCATTACATGAAGAACAGCTAATTATATTTATAAAAGCATTAGGACAGTAATGGCGCGTTAGAGAATGCTGCTGAAATCAGGAGCTATGTCGACGGGGTAATAATGGAAAATGAAGTTTAGATTTCGTAAATTTCTCCGCGACAATTACGTTGATTGTGTTATTATTTAAATTTGGAAGACTAAATGCGAAAATCTGGAAGCTAAGATTTCATTTCTTTGTCGTGCAATGGAGTACTTGAGAATCTTTACAAAAGCTGTAGAATATTGTTTCATGTTAATACTTTCATTGAAAACAGTTTTCATAAATAAATAAATAACTTTTTACAGTTTTACGTAAAAATACTTAAGGTTAGGATGACGTTTTGGAAACTTGAAAAAAGACATTTGGTTTAAAGTTAACTACATGCATATTTTGCATATGTTACTAGCAAGGGCGGATCCAGAAATGTCCCAAGGGAGGGGCGATTGTTTTTTTTTCTCACTTGCCCATTTTTTCGCCATGCATCCTTGTTAACACTTGTTGATTACAAATGTTTTGGTCTTCCATTTCGAAAAATTTTCTGGTCAGAGCCCCAAATCCTCTCCCACTTTCCCTTAATATCAAAGATCAACTAAAATCGCCTTTTTTGAACTTCAAAATCTAAAAACTGCTGGAGAAGAGTCCTTCAAGGGAGGGGCGATCGCCCCCACCGCCCCTCCCTTGTATCCGCCCTTGGTTACTAGTCCTTAAGAAAAGCCGGTACTTACCGTCTGTCAATGAAAGCCGCACCTAGCACTCGCGAATAGTTCTACTTAAAAAAGATGGATGGGTTGTGGGTAATAACTTTTCGAAGTTTTCAATTTAAAACTTGCATTTGCTATATCTTTTGACATATTCAACTAAACTATGTATTCGAAACTAGCATCGTTTTTTGTTGTGTTGTACGGCTCAAAATGTTTCTTATTATTCTTCCCCTTATTGTTATCTTACCTAACACCCCTATTTTGGTAAGATCAGAGAAGACCTGACGCATGCGCAAATGAGCGGAAGGTTTTACATAAAAAGATCAGAAGGTACGTATTAACTCCATGAAGCTACAGCTTCGGCGGTTTATTCGGGAGTTTTACATAATTGACTGAGCGTGCGAACAACAACCGCTATCGCCAGAAGAAAAAAAAAACCGTTAAATAAGTCTCTAAATCTGTAGCTGCGGTGGAGTTAATAAGTACCGCTAAAGCTAGTAAAATTTACGTGCTAAAAATGAAATGAATTAATCATTAAAATATTTAACAAGAGCTAAGTTATGAAGGAAAAAGCATAGACTATTAAATATTTCACAGATAACTGTTTTTATGGGAAATAATCGCACAACCGGAACTTAAGTTCAAGTTAGGATAGTATGATCAGTAAAATGGCATAAATTATACATTAAAAATAAGTGATGAATTTTCTAGACAAGAATTTAAGTATTTTTTTTTCATCTGAGTTAAATGCAATTAAGTTAAAAAAAATAGGAGAATCTTCTAATTGTAATTAGCAGATGTAGTTGTTACCAGACTGAAGTAGCACAGCAATTTATTACGAAATTCAGCAGCTATAAGTAGAAAGCAATTACTGCTGAACTAACAATCGCTCATTGTGTCTTTAATTACAAGCTACTATTATCGGGGTTAATGAACGAAATCGGTAACACAGACATTGCCTATGACAAACATTTTTTCCTTTCGGAGAATGGTGTTTGAAAGTATTGAATTTAATACCGTCTGCCAAGTGGGAGCATATTTGCTTCTTTATTTTTTAAGTACGAAATTGAGGTAATTTATTTATTTATTTTTTTTTGTGTTTTCTGCTTAATTAAGATGGAAGTGATTAACTGCAGTTAATGTAATTACGTCGTCTCGATAAACATCCACAAATGAAAATGCTCCGTAATAGACAGTAGTAATCTCATTTCAGCTCCGAGGAATAAACTTTTAAAAACTATTTTGAAAGCACCTCTAAGGCGAAAGAAAAAAGAGATTGAAGGTTTTAAAAATTGCTTTTACCTATAACTGGTACTCTGTTGGTTTGAAGTATACTACTTCTACAGAGCGGGTTATGAAACGATTTTTGTTTCGACTTCCAGTGGAGATTGCAATTTGCGATCGCTTCGAAGCGATTGCAATGGTGTTTTACTTGCATTCGGCCCTTAGTCAATAAGACATTTTTTCTATTTATGTAACTGACACACATAAATTATAGCCTATGTCCGTCTCCTGGCTCTAAGCTACCTACCCACCAATTTTTAGCCATGTCGGTACAGCTGTTCTTGAGTTATAAATAGTGTAACTAACACGACTTTCTTTTATATACAGGGTGTCCACTCCAATCGTGGACCAATAGCTAATTTCTAAACCGTTAGAGATAAGCATATAGTTTATTTAGGAAAAAATCTCCAAATTATGAAAGGAATTTTGGGTCTATTCAATGTTTTTCAAAAAATCAAATTTTGAAAGAGTTACGAAATTTAAATTTTTATACAGCCCCCCAGTCCTATCAATCATATTTAGTAAAACATTCTTGACACTGTAACGTTTAAAACTAAAAAAAAATCACTCTTCTACGACAAAAATTGACCGAGTTATGACGTTTTGAAAAATCAAGATTTTGAAGGATTTCGCATACGGTCCCTTAAGCGATCTCTCGATGACGTCATGAAGTAATGCAAAATCTTGATTTTTCAAAACGTCATAACGCGGTCAATTTTTGTCGTAGAAGAGTGATTTTTTTATAGTTTTGAACGTTACAGTGTCAAGAATGTTTTACTAAACATGATTGATAGGACTGGGGGGCTGTATAAAAATTTAAATTTCGTAACTCTTTCAAAATTTGATTTTTTGAAAAACATTGAATAGACCCAAAATTCCTTTCGTAATTTGGAGATTTTTTCCTAAATAAACTATATGCTTATGTCTGACGGTTTAGAAATTAGCTATTGGTCCACGATTGGAGTGGACACCCTGTATATAGATGGTTTCATTTACAAAAAAAATCTAACGCTTTATTTATATCGGTAAGTAAAAGCACATCAGTTTTTTCTTTAAACTCCACCAATCACCCACCCTGATGAGGGTTTAACCAGATGTGGTGAATGGGAGGGAAAAAAAAAAAAAAACTAACGAACGATCAAGCGCCCGCTGGAAAATGAAGATAAACTGGACAATATTTTACACACGAACACGCATAAAATGCTTGTAAAAAAGTTTTGATACGTGCAGAAACAGGCAATAACATTTCTGTTGCAGTTCTTAGGCGGGACATTTGAAGTCTTCTATTTGAGTGCAGAGTAAAAACATTATTTTATGGAGATTCTTGCGAGTGGCTGGATGATGTAGAATATGAACTATATTTATGGATAAAGGAAGGTTAGAATTATATGTGCAGTGGAAAGAGCTAGTTAACGGACAACTGAATAAGTTATGTTCAGGAGTTCCAAGTTGACTGCAAACACATATTCATCAGTAAGCACATGCTGGCAGTCGCAAATACGATCAATAAGGCGGGCAACTCATTACCATAGCCGTACAAACAAATCAATATCCAAACAATCCCCCCCCCTCCCACCACCCATCGCTAATAACCCTAAGCGATAATACAGGAGTAAAACAAGCTCTTAAGAAAAATATCTTAGCGGGAGTGTTCACTCTGAGAAAATGGCAACACGTCCCAATGACAGCACTGCCAGCTGCGAGCAAGTTCCAGGATGACTGATTGCCACACACTAGTCTTATTGCTCGGAATGACTGAACGTTTAATCTGTAGCAGAGGAAGGGAGGTTTTCTCTCAGCACAACTTGAAATTCTCAAACTGCGAGACAAGGTTTGGAACCCCATTGCTTATTTTGTTTGGCATAGTGAAATATCTTGTTGAAAGTGATGGAATATTAGTGACAAAAGTATGAGCAAGGAGAAAGATTGATTGTGTTTGGGTTAACCTTTTGTAATTTTCGCAAGTTAGATGGTAAATTTTAACGTCGTATCTTTAATTTGTTTTTAGTGCAGAAACGGTTCTTTATCTTTTCCATTTAAAAGACAGAAGAATTTAAATGGATATTAAAATAGTTTAACAAAAATAAACAAATATTAAAAAAATTGCAAAAATAATCGCGTTTATACTACATGAAAGCTGGTATTTCTATTTTATTTTCTATTGACTTTTGAATTCCACTAAAAAATACTTACACCTATTAATTACGTTTGTCAATTTCGGAAGAAAAAAAAGAATCTATTGAAATTTAAAGCAGTAACATTAAAAGAAAAGTTTTATTAATAATTTTTCCTAAAATTGAATGAAAAAATTTCCTAAACTATCACACAAACAGAAAAATACGCTGCATAAAACCTGCTTGTTCAAATAAACTGGCAGGAAGAAAGACATTAACACAAATAAAATTTATTAAAACTTCTGAATTTTTAATGTATGTGTGTCTGCGAAAAATAATAATTTTCCTGTAAAATGTAAGACCATTACTCTAATAGATTTATACAAAAACAGAATGAAATTATTTTTTCTCATAACCTATTTATCAAAGAAAATGTTACAAGGTAAACAGACGATTTTTTTATCCGCAGGGTCTTTTCAACGAAATGGATTTACTGCCACTATAAGGAATGGAAACTATTTTCTTTTAAGATTGGCAACAGAAAATAAAATAACGAAACAAATAAATAAAAAAAATCATCTGGAAAATAGTTTTGCTTTGTCCAAGAGCGATTTATACATTTTATTTTGGGTAGCTTGAAATATACTGCTTCAGCCTTGCTGTCTTTTTTTTTTCTTTTCTGCTTCAAAGAAAGCTTTTAGTCTAAGAAATGCTTTTGATAAACAGATTTAAATATACGCAATCGGAAATATATTTTTATTTAAATTTAATATTGATTATAAATACCGGAAAAGGCTGCGTTCTACATTTCCTTTTGTTTGCAGCAATAGTTACTTGAATAAATAGAAAATAAATATTGTTATGAAATATTTTTACTTTGAGGTAGTTCCTCCAACTGGATTTCATACTTCAAGGAGTTATAGGTGACTCTTTTTTCCCCTGAACACTTGGAGCAGTTATAATAGAAAAAATAAAGACTCTAAATCTGAATGCTCAGCAATATATTCATTACTATCATTGAACTAAAGAGAAGAATATATTTCTAAAGTAGGGTCAACTGGTGTAAAGGAAAGTAGAATTTCAATGTTTGAATTCTCGATCTTTCCCTTTTTAATACGTTTTTATTAAAGTTTACAAATACCTTTGTGCTACTGATGTAGAGAAAAATAGAACGTTAAGGAGGCACAAATAAGCAGGGGTACTGCAGACACGTGTTTCGGCGTTACAAGGAACGCCTTTACCAATACAAAAATTTTTGAAATCCGACAAAAGGGCTTTTGTCGGATGTCTGTGCATCGATAAGCTCAAAATTTTTTGCATGGAAAAGGCGTTCCTTGTAACGCCGAAACACGTGTCTGCAGTATCCCCGCTTATGTCTGCCTCCTTAACGTTGTATTTTTCTCTACGTTTTTATTAGTTTCACAAGTGGGTTTGTCTGTAATTCTGAATAAAAGATAAAATTCACGTTCTCTGCAACTATAAGAGTAAGATATTTCTTACTATTAATAGATACTAAAGGCTAAACTATATTATATAAACTATATCACTTTTTTACATGTTGATGGTAATAAGAACATCTATAAGCGTATTTTTTAGTTTTTTAAAACTAACTTAAAGATTATTTTGGATGAATTGTGACATTAACAATGCTCATTGTATCCAAGCATTGAAAATAACTGGGAATGAAAAATTTAACTTCATGACTCTTTGTTACCAGATGAAATCATGTTTGCTTTTACCCCAGAAACAATGGGATTAATAGAGACACCCTATTTTTTCCCCACGAGGTTCATCTAGTTGCAGTCACATGTAATCAATTTAAAATTTCAAGAAATTTTACACCAGTAATACACAATCTACGACTCGCTTAATCCTATAATATGAAATCATTAAAAAAGAAAAATCATATCAAAAATAATAAATAAATTATACGCTGAATGTATGTAAATTATACACGACACACAATTGTGGTATTTACACCAGACTTTATCGTCGAAAACTATACAAGAAAAAAACTTAACTTGACACTCAACGTCACTACGGGAGAAGCCAATAAGAGCTCACAAGCAGTTAGCTTATCTCCTATAATTCGCCAAGTCGGCTGTGACGTTTTATCTAGCTCGTTTTTTATAGGCTAACGTCACGCTGACGTCACGATGTTTTTGTCAAGAAAAGTTCGACATCGAAAAAGTCGAGTATCTTTTTTTTTTTTATATAGGAAGAGAGCTAAACTCAGTTGTTTACATTCACCCCATAGCATAGTTTTTTAGGGGGGGACGGAAAAACCCAAAATGCTTATCAAGAACAGCTAAGAAAGTGAAATCTATGAAGAAATTTCCATGTAATCTTCCATATCACTGGAAAACTAGCTGATTCCATTTACTTTGCATTTGCAGACCTGCTCGAAAAGAAAATGTAATAGTATCAGTTAAAGTTAAAATAACCGCTTTCTTCGTGGTGTCAATTTCAAAGAATGATGAGTCCTGTACAACAGTTGTTTAGAAACACGCGGACCTGGAAAATATACGATAGTGTCATAATGAATATTTTTTTATGTGCAGCAATTAAAAGAGCATTATAAACCATGTTTCTGGACGCATGCATTTTTGCTCTTGTTATCGAAGTATGAGGTCTTAACCAATGGTTAGAAAAACTACATTTATTTTGCAGCGAACTACAACTACAACTACTTTGGTATAAATGTAGTTAACTATAACTACAACTACTTTTTTTTTAATATAGCGACTACAAACTACTTTTGAATTGTAGTCGCTACTTCGCTACTTTTTAAAAAATCAATAATTAAAATGCAAACACCGTTTGAGGATTGACCGAAAAAATTCGAAAAGTGGTTATATATTACATTAATAAATTAACTCACTTGAATATGGAATAGAGCTAGGAATTTTCTTTGAATCTATTAATTATTTTTCCTTTCTGTTCCTTTTTTTTTTCTGAAATTTCCTTTTTAGTTTTTTTGTACAATTTTTACGAATATTCGCCACAAGAAAGGATTCAAAAGTTGAAAGATAGAAAAAATTCAACCTTCAACTTTTTTTTTGTTTAATTTTTTGCCAAGGAATATTTAGGAACATGAAAATTATTTGAAGGAATATAAAAATTATGATGCCAAATAAACCAATGACATCGAACAGATGGAATGTATTTTGTCAAAATGATGTATTTAAGATCAGCTCACATTTTTATGAATCTTATTTCTCACTGCATCCGCTGCTGTACTCGTGCAAGATTTGCACCAGTCAGAGTCAATTAAACCTTATTTTTTCATTCATTCTTTTTTTTCTTAATTTTTTTTTTCATTTATTTATTTATTTTTCTTATTTAAAAGTAGTTTCCAGAAGTCGCTACAAACTACTATTTTTTTTATCGCGCTACTCACTTCACTACTTTTTTTAAAAAAGTAGTGCGATACACTACAAACTACTAAAAAATGTAGTTACTACAGTAGTTTCGCTACTTGTAGCGCTACTTCCAACCATTGGTCTTAACTCATTAATGACTAGCGTCCCTTTTTAGGAACGGTCCAAAAAAAGTCTGAATTTCCACAAAATGAACATTTCAACCAAATAATAATGTTCAATGAGTACCTTGGTATTGTTTCAATTTGTTATTAACAGATTGCAGCACATGACCATTGTAAAGTGTTCTGTAGCAGTTTTAAGAAGATCTTTATCAAAAATGACATCGTTCACAATCTCAAGAAAAAAAGCTTTTCAAAGTTTTCAAAGTTATTCCCAGCTTCCCAGTTTATGTTAATTGCTCATTTTATTATAAAATTATTCTTATAAATGTCTTTTTAAATATTATATCGTAAGCAGAAAAAAATTTTAGTAAAAAAAGTCTGTACCCTCTGGGGTCTATCATAACTTTTAAGGGACAATTTTTCTCTCCTTAATTAAAAAAATTATTTTTACATGATTTTTTTTATTATTTTTCCTGTCCTTTAAACACAGTTTGTAACCAGTATACAAAATATCTTTGGGAAAAAATGTCAGGCATTAATGGGTTAAAGTGTGCGGAAATGTTGAAAAAGAGTCGCCAATCTTAGCGAGTTTTAATTAGTAATGGCAGACATTTTCCCCGTGATTTACTGATAAATGTCTTTCACGTGCAGGACATTTATTTAAACGCGAAATAGCTTCCCGATTCTAAAGTTTTTCAAGGTTTTGTAGGGGAAGACCGCCTATATTGGACCCCCTAAGAACAGTTGGCCTGTGTCGCTTAATATGAAGCAAAACAGAAATGCAAAATAGGGCATTGTAAGCTAAATTTAATCAGGAACCGCCCTAGGAGCTTATATTTTCTGAAAATATGAAAATTATTTTTTAAAAAATTATGTTATAAAAAGTTGCAAAAGTCCAATATAGGAATATATGCGCCTAAATTGAACCATGCGCTTCCTAAATTGAACCGCACAAAGAAATCATAGAAAAATTTATATTTGAACTCTACAGCTTTTTTCCACGATTTGCAACAGAATTTCTTTTGCTTCGGCCGCACTTAGACAGTGTTGATAAACTCGCCGATGGTATTTCATACACTTAATCATGTTTTGTACTTCATCTCTATGACAAATATTGCAATAACAATTGTTTTGTGCAATTTCTTGCTTCTTCTTATGTGACTTTTTCTGCTATATGTCTCTTTTATACGGCGTTAGAATGATTGCTGAGATAGCCTTCCTTTTTATTCCTTCTATTTTTTAGGCAAAGGTGATTTGTGAGCCGGCTTTGCAAAATCATAGTTAGAGTTGACAATCATGTTTTGATGAGAACTATCAGCCGATTCCTGCAGAACTTGTACTTATTTAAATCGTAGCTAATTCTTGTACATGGTGTACAACTTACATCGAACATGTAACCTGTTCAGTGTTCAAGTGTTCACTTTGAGTACTTTTATCTGGACTACTTGCCTCTAATTCTCTTGCAGCCTAATCAATGTCATTAAACACATAGGCTAAACTCCTGTTCTTTAGAATCAACTCACAGCTTTTGCCATGGCCATCAAGGAAATGGCAAAAGCTGTGCGGTTTGCCCATAAGAGTTACCAAACAGTTCTCCCGTGCGATATTAGATAATGGATCTCATTAGATGTTCTCGCATACATGTATCACATGCTCGATTAAAATATGTTGACAGAAACTGAATAAAGACCACATCTACGTGTATGATGTGCTTAAAAAGAATTTATTATTATATCGTTCTCGTTAGCCAAGGTTTATTGCATCAATGTTCTTTATGTAAGTGCTGTGCCTATCCCTTAATAGAAAGACATTCTTTTTACATTGCTTGGATTAACAGTTTTGATGAAATGTTGTATCAATTGTGTGAATTATCGTTTATCATCCAACCTTTTTTTTTTTTAACAAGCATATTGCTCACCAGGGAAGCTTTTACGATAAGTTCATACATGGAACGTAATCTTTTGAAAATAAGCATGGGG
Organism: Uloborus plumipes; assembly: GCA_038373865.1. Lineage (NCBI taxonomy): Eukaryota > Metazoa > Arthropoda > Arachnida > Araneae > Uloboridae > Uloborus > Uloborus plumipes. The sequence goes on from JAXGGA010004404.1 coordinate 16,301, forward strand.
AGTTTGCAATTCTGTTGCACTCATGTAGCAAATAACCAGTGTATTTCTACCACGTTCACCACTCATTACTGCTCCAACCTGGTGTTTATCTCTATACGCAATATATTTTGGGTCTTTTGGACAATGAAAAAACCATCTTCATCTACATTGAACATTTTAGTATCATATAAATTGTTTCCTTTTAAAATAGTTTTGAAAATATCGAAGAATTTCATATATATCTCTCGGTAAACTAGCATACATTTTATTTAAGTTAATAAATATGTTTCACAACCTGAAACTGCAGTTTAATGGATGAAAAGAAAAATCACATTTTAAGAAGTTGCAGCTTCTACTTGATAAAAATGTGCTTGATAAAAAAGTTTACATGAATATCGTGAATAGGTGTTAAAGTATGCTTAAAATAATTTTAACTACGCTATTAAATAAGACGAGTTACTTATTTTATGTTTCGATTAATAAAAAGTCCTATTTAAAATCATATTCTTAAATTGGACCAGCGGTCCAATATAGGAAAATTTTTTCGGTCCAATAAAGGAAAACACGCCATTTTTTATTTTTCAGCTCATTGCTGTCAAAAATTATCGCAATCGGGCATATAAATACATCAATTTAATCCTTATTAAACACAGATTATAATACTGTAACAGCATTTTACCGCAATTCACAAGTTTTTGAGTTATCCTTCTAGAAACTAGTCCACAAAATAAGATTTCGCACGTTTTCAACACAAATCAAGCCGTAACTCACGCTAAACAGTTCGAAGACTGGTGAAACTTCATACACATTGATTTTATACCTAAAACTTTATATTTCTACTGTTAAAGTGTAGCACAGATCTCTGTACTAGATTTTAAGTTCGAGGTCCAATTTAAGCAGTGGACCAATATAGGCGGTCTTCCCCTACTTTATGTATAGATTTGAAGTAGTCATTAAAAATATATATACATTTAGTAGCACAGTAATATAGAGTGCTATGAACCTTACATGATTGTACAATGCTTTAAATACATCATCTTGTGCGACCTACGTAAACATTAAAATAGTAATCCTTTTTAGATTACTTTAGGTTTCAACATTCTCAAATTGTACATCCTCATCTTATTACAAATAAAACGTCATTTAAAATGTCTGCCATTAGAATGTCGGTAGACATGATTTATTTGTTTTAATGTAATGTGTCATTAAAATATTTTTATTTATATATTTCGTTCTTTATTATTTTATTTATATCTATTTTACTTTCTTTTCTGTGGACAATCTTGAACAGGTTTCAAAAATTCAAAAATACGTAGAAACAAAAAAGTATTTAAGGAAATGATTTTTATGGGATCCATTAGTTTGTCAACTATCTCGAAAAAAAAACTATCTAAGACAAAAAGTCAACGGAAAGTAAAAATGCATAATGTTATTAGGCTACAGATAAAACGTGCGCAAAAAACACATTTTTATTCATTACAAGCTATTAGAACGTATAAAGTGTTTTCAAAGAGTTCCTGCACATGAAGGCAAAATGAAAACTCTTGCCGTTTAATACTCCATGAATTCCAGTTTATTGCTTTATGAAAGTGTATGCACGGAAATAACTAATGAAGGAAAATGAAAACACTTTTAAGAAAAGCTCACTTGATAAACAAAACAAAATTCGTACTTATATATAATAACATGGAGATCGTTTTGAAGATTTCTCTCGATTTTTAATAACGGAAGTAAGAAAACGTGATTTACATTTTTAAAGATTTATACGGCGTACCGAAACTTTAATTAAATCGTTTTTGGGCAGTTCCCCACATTTGCACCATTTTTTCCCAGAACAGATGTTCTACAAAAATATTTGCTTAGTATAAAAAATGTGTTTGATTTTAACTGAAATCAAGCTTATGTGAGAGAAAACAACCGAGTTTTGAAGCATGAAAATAAATGTCGGTTATAACAACTAAATTACTCTCGCTAAAAGGTGAAGAAAGGAGTTATTTCTTAATGCACTGACACGTCTATAGATGATGAGTTGTAAATGAAAAACAAGCATGCTACAAACAAGACGATCACTTCAGTTTGTACAAAATAACAAATGATACAAACCCATGTTATCTCAAAGTTAATTAATTATGACTGGGAGAATTCGAATGTAGCAAAAAATAAGATATTTCATATTAGCAGACGTATTTGGTTGGGTATGTAACAAAATTTCTAAGTTGTTGTTTGCATGTTTACATCGAACAACATACCCATTGCAGGTTTTTGTATACAGTAACTAACAAGCGTCCCGTTTTTAGGCTACTGGGTATAAATTTCATTTCATTTCACACTCCAGGGTCCCCCGTACCTACCACAGCTTAGTGGTTTAACCGGGATAGGGCCCTGAAGAGAGCTCTGTTCTTAATTTTGAACCAGAACCTAGGGTCGAGCAAACCCTAGGGCCCAGTACCCCCAGAGGTATCGTTTCACTTGGAGGACTTTGTGACCACGACATTTTTAACGCCTCCCAGCCACCATTCCTGGGTATAAATGGGTTATCTCGCTTTTTAAAAGTGAAGTTCTTAAGAGCAACAGTGATAAAATACGATTTAAGGAACGAGCTCGCAGCTCTCTTCACTAATTCTATGTGGTGATAAACTTTTTCGCAAGTTTTCAGGTAAGCCAAGCGAAACTGTGACACCTGTTAACTGGTGAACTGTTGGATATTTTGACAGATATCCGTACCCGCGAACATTCGAGAGAAAAAAATATGTACCGGTTTTATGTTTGGCGGATCACAAACGGATCTTTTATAATCTTAAATTTTATTACATATTTAAGGGTGTTTACTCTATAAATTATTTACTCTAAGTTTTCAATCTGCAACATAATCTTTAATCTGCCAAAATTGCATAAACGTCAATTTGTCACCGTATTGCATTAAAACCTACTTTAAATTAATAAAAAAGTTTAATGAAACATTAATTCATTAAAAATGATCGAAATATTAAACTTTTTCGTTCTGGGTAGTCAGGTAAAATCTATATTTCGCTTGGAGCCAGTCTGAAAAATCATCAATTCATCATTAATTAAAACATCAATTTTAAACGCATTTATGCAAACAGTCACAAATTAATTTTTAAAAAGTGTAATTATCTTTGGTATGCAATGTGGTACTTTTAAAGTACTACATTATATAAACAAACATATTAAATCAGACTAAGATCTTTCTGTCAAGTAATTGAAACTAAATAACTGTAAAAGCTACATTTAAAACAATTAAGCATGGAAAGATCTTTCCAGTCTTAAAAGCATAATTACTATACAAGATACATCCATTATCCTAAACTGCAATGACGTCCATATTTATTACTTGTTCTTATATTCTGTGAAAATCTTGAGTTCCCATTTAAATCGTCCAACACTAGAGATTTATCTGCACTAGTGTTGCCACTACGAAATAATTTTTAAGGGCTTTCGCGCAGACGATCATGAATAATTCAGAGGACAAACACAGGAAGATAAACGTTATGTGAACCAGAAATAAACTTCATGACAACAATTCTTTTCCCACATTTTTCACAAACGGCTATAAAAAGGTTAGAAAGAATGAAATAATCTAACACATGCGATAACGTTAGGTTACAGTTACAGTATAAGCAAAGGGAAAACTTTTTTCATTAAAAGCGATTAGAACGTGAAGAATTTCCCCCAAACTCGTGCGCCCTACTTAAAAAAGGAAACTTTTATGGTTTAATGTCCCATGAATTTAATTTTATTGCTTTATAAAAGTGTGTGCCTGATGCTGGTTTTATTAGGTATTATTAAGGAAAATGAAAACACTTTTAAGAGAAGGTGGTTAGCTAAGGAAAATAAACAATTCCCTTTACTTACATACGAGCACATTAAGGTCAGTTTGGAGATTCTTTAAAGATTATTAATGGCGTCAGAAGAGAAAAAAATGATTTGCATTTTTATAGGTATAGGTATGTCGAAATTTTAATTAAATAATTCTTAATTGTCTTATCGCTTATGTAATATTAATTAACAAGATAGTGATTTATAGAAAGAAATTTCAAGGTAGCTGAAAATCAAGAGTTGTTTTTAATTGCTTTCAAAGTGAGATAATAGTTGAGACACCGAAGAAAATTACGTTTAAAAAGTTTATTTATTAGGAAAATTTTTCAGCCAAAGAGCGAGAATGTTTGAAACTTTAAGTAAAAGCATGAAAAAATATATACCTAAATATATAGCTAAAATCTATCCTTCTAAGAGGCATAAGAACATCTCCCAAGTTCCTTAAAATATACTGCCTTTTCATAATGTAATAAAGGTTGTAAAACAAGAAACTTTAACAGCAGTAGAAATACCAACCATGACTCTGAAACAGAACTGTTAACTACAGAATAACCGATTTCGGTCAGAAATGTGGAGCTTTTTTTTTTTTTCTTAGTTTATTTATTTACGTTTTTTTTTTTTTTAACTTGCAAAGATTCTGTAATAATGAATTTCTTTAAAATGTAATTTTAATGGCATAAAAGTGATATAATTCATATTTTACGCATTTTTATCCTGATTTGATTAACAAAGAGTGCACGAATATAAAAAAAAATCTTCAATGCGATTTCATTAGTATATCAGCAGCAAATATACCTTTTGTGCTTAATACATTGCTTAGAAATGCAATTTTAAAGGCGTAATAGTAATAGAATAAATATTAGATTTATTTTGATTCTAGTTTTGATTGACAAAAATTCTAAATCAATAAATTACTTATTAAGTAAAATTTTGGTGTGTTAGTTATAGCAAGAAAACATATTTAAAGCCTTCGGCCAACAAAACTTCAACAATAACATTTTTTAAAATACGATTTTATCGGCATAATAGTAATAAAATTAATATTTTACGTCTCCTTATCTTAATTCTAAGGGCCTTGCTCCACATCAGCGGAAAACGCGAGCGTAAAGCAGAAACGTAAAATGGATTAAATGGTGTTCCTATGGAAAGTACCCGGATTTTCGGTTTCTGCCTTCGGTTTCGGTCGCGTTTTCTGCTGATGTAGAGCAGGGCCCTAACTGACAATATTTCGAAAAAAAAAAAAAAAACATTTTTTATGAGCAAATTGGAAGACACTATCGGAACAACAACAATAATATAAATTCTGTGTTCCTCTAAATCCTAGTTTTGGCAGAATTAATGCTATTCAAAAAATAAAAAAAAAATCTGAAGAAAAAAAAAGAATAAAATACAAGAACGAAAAAAATTCTAATATTTCTCGACATAAAAGATGCATTCATAACTTATCCAGATAACATTATCTAGTTTCTTATTATATCTGTAGAATTAGCCGATTCGATAATGCTTTGTGTAAACAAATTACAAATGATAAGCCCAGTTATTAGACGAAAACTGCTTTCAATGTTTACACACGTGACTGTTGGGGTCACACTGCAAGGGAACTTTGAGCTGTCGCTAAATAATATTGTAACCATGGGTACACAGTTTTATGTTTATTAGTTTCTACAAGACCGTTTTAAAGATATCAAGCTGAAAAACTAACTTTTTTTCACAGCTTAAGTTAGAACAATCCTTCTTACACTTTCAATTTACTTGACAGTAGGGCGCAACGGGGGAGGAGGGTTTAATAGAACCTTTGGTGGCAGCTATATTGCTAATACTATTGGTGCATATTTCAATTAAGTCAATTGGTATGGTGGATTATTTTAATTATGTCTATCAACCAACTCACTTTTATTGTTTCGTTCTTCTTTGTTTATTTAGCTTTTCACACAAAGGTATTTAAAAACTGCAAAGCAGAAATTGTTGAGTTTTGACGAATATTTGGCTGAGCTAACTAAAACGTATCATTCTTCCGAAAAAAATTACAACGTTGCATGCATCGAGCAATTCAGAAAAATAATTCCAAAATTTTTGATGCCATAATCTGAAAGAGGTCAAGGCTACAACACCAGTGGCGTATCACCAAAAGAAATTAACTCAAAGTTTTATAACTGTAAAATAATAGCGCTATAAGGCAATAATAAGTGGGCTCATATGGCAATAATAAATGTTTTACGAAAAAATGAGAAGGGAAATTAAGAAAAAGGAAATCTGAAAATATTTTATTGTTTCAATACTCTGCGATTAATATTAAGGCTTAGTAAAACTCGCAAAACAAATTTAAAATACTAAGCAAAACTTTACACCGAGAGAAAAATGTAACAAATTACTTTTTACAATTTTTTAATGACAAAAAATTGATTTTATGAATGTAAGAAGTTCAAAAAAATTGATATTTTATAGGAAGTTATGCAAATTTATAAGCTCATTTAAAAACACGTGTCTACAATTTTGAGCATGTTCTGTGCTGTTTAATGGTCTGGTTTATCCTTTTCCAACGTAAAAGATACTCCATGGAGCTAATAAATTGACTTTTAAGAAATTCTCAATTTACCAAATGAAATTTCGAAATTTGCAAAAAGAAGATACTAGCATAAAGGCGCACGTTTATCCAATAAGATATAGGGTAAAAGCATCAGTAGTCGGCCATTTAAGAGATCTTTTGTTAATCTTGGCTAACCTAGAACTTTCGGCTATCAATACAGAAACAAAAACAAGGTAAAACTTTAGAATGAACCTTTCTGATAGTGAATCTCCTACTTGTTTCAGATTTTTTTTTTTTTAATGTTAAAATCCAAGCTGTTATCTACACTAGTAAATGCTCCAGTCGTCGGCCACAGAATCATCTTAGCTGAAAAATAAGCAGAATCGCAATCTTGGATGACGGGCACACCGTTCAAAACAATATGACTCATTACTAATTCAAAAGAAGTACCCAAAACTTAACTGCCACTGGTTGATGATTGTTGATAGGTACATGAATGTGTGAATGCGTCATATCTGGTTTTGAATTAAAAATATACAGTTTATGAGGAATTTTATGTCATTGTGGCCGACTACCGGAGACTGGCCAACTACTAGAGACTGGCCAACTACTGGGAGACTGGCCGACTACTGGACACCGGCCGACTACTGGAGACTGGCTGATTACTGGAGACTGGCCGACTACTGAAGCAATTACACTAGTAGGATTTAGTGAAGAAACATGAAATGAAGAGATGCAATAGATATCATTAAGAAACGCATAATTTCAATGCTTTCTCAAACTTTGCCAAATTGGGAAGGGAATTTAGCAGAAAACATTTAACTTCTGATCGGGACGCCTATGAAGTTATTTATTTACTTATAATTTATTGGGAAAAACAATCATTAATTAAATTACATAATGTCATGAAATTTGGGAAATAATGAGACCCAATGCTTAAACTGAGTAAAAATATTAACAAAGTAAATTTATTGTTCAGTTTTTTTAACATTACAAACATTCAAGAATGTGTACAGTTTTCGATTGGGAATATCAATTGGCAATCATTATTAACCCTATCAAAAGCACCAAGAGCTTAAAAAGGAATGTTTAATACAGTTTCTAAATCGCTTAAAAAACCGACTTGATTATACAGTTTGATTTTTGCTATCTTTAGAAAACGATTTCTCAACAAGAACGGTTTATCTTTCAATAGGATATTGCTTAAACATTCCGGCGTTGAAGAAATACCATCCAAAAACCAACTGTATTTACATTTTTTGCTTATTGGATCTGCCATGTAAACGACATAGTTGTAGTAGAAAGAATATGGTAAACAGGGAGAGTGTTGAAAGTCCCTGCAAGGCAATTTACATAACTTAGTTTTCTTCAATTACACGTATTTCTTTTGAATAAACAGAATGTTGTGCCTTAGAAAGGATGAAAAATGGCATGACCTATATTGAATAAAAGAAACGTTTCACAAGAAAACGCATCTGATTTTTGCCATTTGAAAAAAAAAGGAAGAAAAGCATTTGTCTTTTGTAGTTAAAAACAACTAGAATGCTTATGGAAATATAAAAACCAAAATATCCGCGCAAAATTACTAACTATATAGCAACGTGTGTCTACAAAATATGGTTAAATAAGATAATGAAGGAGTTAGATTTTAAAAAAAATCCAAACGACCCAAACACCAAACCAAAATAAAATAATTTGATTGCCTGATAGTTATCTTAGACACAAAACAAACAACTTTTCCCACTGTTTATTTATTTTAAGCATTATAACAGTATTTTACCTTAAATAATGCGTTTTTTAAATGCAATATATATTTATTTTTACTATGGGAAGCGTGGAAATAAACTTAAAGAAGTGCTTAATATAGTTTGAGATTTGTTAACAAGTGTTGAAATAACTGTATTATGCTTTTCAAAAAGTCAAACATATTCCCTTTTTTACAAAGCGAAATTTCAACTTACGCGACGGGTCTTGAAACGCATTCTTCGCTTAAATTGAGACTTCTCACTGCATATGATCCCTCAGTTGCTTCACTCTGCGAACTATTTCAGTATACGTATTACACAACTTAAGACAATGTTCTAAAAACGAAATAAATCTCTTGTGTGAAAAAAATAAAGTTAAAAGTTAATAAAAAGTGCCAATGAAATCCTTCATTCAAACTTTTGAAATAAATTCAAACTACATTACAAAAATGAATAAATAAATAAACTCTCGGGTTATATTTCAGATAATTCTGAATATTACAAATCAAAGTTGTGAGAGAAGCTTCTATAAGTCGAATAATTCCAAAAATCTGCAGCATTTTCTATGCAAAGAAATTTTTTCCACAGCACAGCCAAAATTACGTCTCAAAATGTGCCTTAAAAAAAAAAAAAAAAAAAAAAAAAAAAAAAAAAAAAAGAAAAAAAAAAAAACCTTTTTGTGACAGAAGTCAAAGTCACTCTAACTGCTAGGCACTATATGTTCTAATATTTCCAAAGTCTACTATTTTAAAGGGAAAATTTTCAAATAAAGCAATTTTTCAATATAAAAAATATAGAACTAAATTTAAACACAGTATCTTCGTAATCAAACGTTTTACAGATAAAAGCACAAGATAACTAAATAAATGGATTAGGACACAGTTCCTATTATTTTTTAGAAAATCATCCTATGATTTAAATTCTCACAAAACCAGTATTTCAGTACAACAAGTAATTTCCTTACGACCCTGTTAAAAAATAATATCTATTATATTCTTTCTCATACTGTACCGTCCTCCTCTTAGTCAAAGAACAAGTAATTCATTTAATAACATCACATTCCAAGATAAATAAAACATCTCAAAATGCGAAGGATTATGCCTAATAATGACAAATAATAGCGGCTGTTATGCAAGTCTCCACTCTCAAGACAGCGTGTCTGGGGCTGCGGCCATTTTAGTTTTCTTTTGGGCTTGAAGCGACGTCCTATGACGGCTAAAGGCCCGGTTTCCTAGGAGTGAAATCGTCGATCTCTGGCGAGGCGACAGACGCCGCCGCCTTCTGCGCATGCGCCTGAACCGCAGATTGACGTCGCTTCACCCCACGCTCCAATCAAACTGGTTCTGATTCCAGCGTGCGTCGCGCCCGACGTCGGCGACGATTCTAGGAAACCAAGCCTTAAGGACAATGGGCGTAGAAACAATGGCTGCTTCAACATTCGGAAGATGGCAGGTGAGGAAACGCCAGTTTTCAAGGTCATAAAGGTGACATGAATCTGTGGGGCTGTGGGATATGCATTGGAAAGAGTGTATGGTGTTGCGATGACCTGAGTTTGTTGGGGGTTTTCCGGGTACTCAATTGCGAAATTGTTTCAAAATGTAGCGAAAAATAATCAGTTTTATCAACTAATATTTTAAAATTTTAAATAATGTTTTAGTTAGTAGGAATTACCTCTTGTAAGAAATGTTAAATAAAATGCAGCATGAAAGCAGAAAATAACAACTTTGGGCTTTTCACAAGAAAAAAACTAATTACGTAGTAAAACAATTAGTAAAATAAAAAACACCATGGCAATGTGATATTTATTCAATGTATTACTTATTTTTCTTCATTTTATTTATTTGTTTCTTTATTATTTGTTTTTGTTATTGTCATTTATTATTATCATTATTATTATTATTATTATAAAGTTATTTTTCACTTGTTAGCAAGTTTTAAATAAAGTGGCGTGCAATAAATGACCTTGCAGTTTACATTATTTCAAATAGTTGCATACTGCATGAGCCTTGCATTTTAAGTACGTCAAAGGCTCAACTGGAAAGTCATCAAGGCAGATCGCGAATTAAAATTGGTGTTTGACTGATTATGTCACACAGCTCATGACACAGTTTGCAATTTTTAAGGCAATTTATTTATTCACTAGCGGTACCCGCACGGCTTTGCCCGTGGTATAAAATTAAAAGTTCATTTGTAAAATAATTGATATATCAGAAAAAATGCTCTATTTTAGTTTTATTCAACTATATAATTCCTTCAAAGTGATATAAAGATCTGATATGGAACCCACACTACTTAATTTTACGTGTAAATTTCTCAGTAGATGCCTTAAGTGCTAAAATAGTGCTTGGAGTGAGCAAGATAACAATTCAAACATTTGTAGCCCTAGTTTGCTACGAAACAATGCAAAAAAATATTTTACAATGATTAATCTCCTAAAGATCGTCGTTTTTAACATCATTCAGTGGATTTTTCGCAAAATATCGCCAACAGCGCCAAATTGAACCTAAATCAAAAAAAAAAAAAAAAAAAAAAAAACGCCAATTTGGCGATCAAAAGCTTGGCGATATATCGCCAAGTGGTCGCGCCAATTCATATCACTTTTGTTAACCAATTCATATCACCTTGCATTGAAAACACTGATTTACCCGATAAATGGGGTAAAACACCCCCTTAGAACATTCGAATGCAACCCCAAGGGAGATGGACAAAAATAAGCCAAAAGAGAAAATAAGAACAGTTTTGTTGATAACAGAAACCAACAGAAATCTTACCAAAGTTTAAAAGAAGAAGAAAGTTTTCTTTCCCAGCTTAAAAAACAAAACAATACATTTTCCGAAACGAAACACTTTAAAAAAACGATGCAATATCGAAATTGATACGATATTTCGTTAATCTGTGCTTTAGGTACCCTTTTCTCGCTAAATGAACGATAGGCGCGCCAAGCGTGGTAACCCTAGCTATTTTGCGTAGTTGACTTTTTGAAAACGCGCCAAGCAGGGTCCCAAAGCATCTTCACCGGGAAAAAGACAGGGTTGCCAGAGAATTGGAACAAAAAATACTATACCTCCTCTAAAAAAAATATTACAAAATACTACTGTTTCCAAACGTTGCCAAAATCAATGTTGCTGAAATGCGAAATCTATGACAATGAAAAAAAAAAAAAAAATCCGCCAAATCTTTTAATTAAGTCATTAGTATATTGGAAACAGGGTTGCCAGAAAAATACTGCGCTCCTTATTTGGGCCGAAAAAATACTACCGTAGAATCAAAAATACTACGTCTGGCAACCCTGGAAGAAGAACGAAACAAAAATAGGTATGAGCACGTAACCATAGTAACAACATGAAAAGTTGATTTCCGTTGATAAAATAATTCTTTTCATCTCTCTTTTCAAACAAATTTTATTCTAGAGCTCAACCATTTTAGAATCGTTTGGCTTGCTTTACTGAAGGTAAGCCTTGAATTTCGGGATTCTAAAAACAATTGTTACAGCTCTCCTGATGATCGTAGAAACTTCGAAAAAACTTCATTTTGTGCAGAAAATTCCAAGCTTTCGAATGACATAAGACTTGAAAATGTGTGTGAAATATTTCTTCCCCATTTATCGAATTTCCGCTAAGAATTCGAATAGAAAAAGAACGAAATGGAATTTTCGAAAAATCGCTTCGAGGTGCAAAACTACATGCTACAAACTAATTTTGTGCCAAGTGGCATGAAAATCGACCGAACGGTTTTGGCGCTACGCGCGTGACAGACAGACAGAAAGAAAGAAAGAAGGACAGACAGAACCACCTTCAGCTTTATTATTAGTAGAGATTTCTGTTTAATTCTCAGAAATGTGTTTTAAAATCTTTGTCATTCGTCCTCAGAGTAATACTATCCATGAAAAACATTGGTAGCTGAATTCAAGAAAAGTCTTAAATATTTTCCTTTCGTACACTATTTTTAAGCCTATTTAAGCAGTCCAACTGAAATATCATTGCGTGCATTTTCACAACTCGCTAAAATACATTTCTAGAACTAATGTAACCTGATTGACCGACTAATTCTGGTTTCAAAATTAGTTCTGATTTCAGTTACAGCTCTTACACTGTAAAAAATGAATGTTGTTTTTACAATATAATACTGTTAATTTTGTAGTAATAAACTGTAAAAATTTCTAATTTTACAGTAATAAACTATAAAATTGCTAGTTTTACAGTTTATTACTGTGCATTTTACAGTTTTAAATTGGAACCAAGGTTATTCAGCACAAAACTGTAAAAACAACAGTTCTATTTTTGCAGTGTAGTCACATTGAAAAATAGAAAAATTAACTGTTACTGGAAAAAATAAAAAAATTAGCTTCGCAAACGGTTAGCTTTAATCAACTATCCGTTTGTGGAGCAAAAAATTGTACACAGAAACGTAAACATGAAAATGTTTTTAATAGCTAAAACAATGAGCATCAGCTAATGTAAAACTAATTCCTTCAAACCACGACAGCAAAACAAGTGGCTGGAGCAGCGTTCGCTTAAAGCATGAATTGCGATCCAATTGTGAGTTAACGTTGGCAGTTCGTGATACATGAAAGTTTTCGTAGCTTCGCAATTTAACCCTCGTGGGTTCCTTGGGGTCATATGTGACCCCAATGCAATTTCTGTTTAATATATTTTGTTAATCAACCATTTGTTTTTAATGGCATTTTGTGGCTTTTATTCTTCTCGTTTTCTATTCAAAATAATGCTATTATTGTGTTCTATTTTTCCCGAATTGCATTTTTTGCATACAAGACCCTTGGGGTCACTTCCCCAGAAGGCCAAAAAAAGAGGACGTTGCAACTTTTGTCCAAGAGAACTGGACAGAAAATGCATTGAAAAATGTCATAAGTGTTTGAAATTCACTTGCAAAAATCATGTTTTTTCAGGTCTGTAATAGATGTAAATAAATCTACAGTTATTGTAAGTTTTGCTCTAAAATTATAATTTTAATTCATAAACTAAATTTTACTTTAATTGTATCTTTTTATTTTTTGTTTTTTTAGCATTAAAAAGTGTGTGAACTTAAATAATGCATGTAACATTCAATAATTATAATGAATTAATTAAAGGAAGCATTGGGGTCGTTTATGACCCCAAGGGTCTTGAGTGTAACTGAAATGGGAGGGACCCACGAGGGTTGAGAACAGGTTTTTCTTTTTGCATCTCACTAAAATTACTTCGGAAAATTTTCTGCTCGTGCATTGCAATAGGTCAATTTAGAAACAGAAACGATAAATTAGAAAGTAAAAAATTTAATAGTTTGTTTCTTTTCCTCACAGAAGCTGTGTTTTGACTTTTACAATGTCCTTAGGTAAGAAGTATGCTAATAATAAAAATAATGTTAGTTATTTTAAGTAATAATAAATTAAATTAAATGAATTTTTTTTTGTTCCACTTCAGTTTTTTGTTGTTAACAGGTGTAATGCGTTGAAGATTAAGAAGGCCACTTAAGATAAAGTTTACAGCATGTCAGGTTCAAAATATTTAAGTTAGGCAGCCCTTGATAGTAGGTAATGAATTTTAATTTAATCAACGTATTTATGAAAAAATAGAAAATAAAACAAGTTGTGTTTTTATGTAAGCGGGTTAGAAGTAATGTTCCTTTGGAATTAAAAAAAAGAGTAGTTTTAACGTGAAACGGATATATGCACACAATCAAGTAACTTTCCAGACTGAAAGAGATCGAAAGAAACATTAAAATAAAATTTTCCATCCAGTTGTACAATTTACTCAATTTTTTTAATTACATATTCTGTATCACAACGAATATTAAGCTAGTGATATTAGTTTTAAACAAGCGCCAGTTAAATATTATTTCAGAATCTCGCAAGGCAAACAGACGGTCTAGATTTAAATTCCGGGGATCTTCTCTGCACATTTTTGGTACACACACACATTCAGACATATTTGGTTTCTCAGCACAAAATGTGTGAGCTTAATCCAAGAAACAGTTCCGTTGAATAACTTTCGTTACAAGATCAAACTCTGCTCTTAATTGCGTTAAAAAACAGCTATAACCACAAAAATGCAAACAAAGGCACCCAAGTTTACCAAGCATTCTAATGATTACATGCTCGTCACTTAATTTTTTTTTTGTTTTACAATTATACCTTTTATAAATTAATATCCATCCGTGCGTAGTAACAATTGTGCAAAAATCGCCGAAAAAATCAGCATTCATCCAAAACGCAATAAATATAAAACTTAAAAAGGAACGCAAACCAAAAAAAAACTTAATTTTCTTGCGAGCGAAGTCGGGCGTGATTAGAAATAACGAACCAGCGAGTTGATTGGTATTCATCGCACCACTCTATTAATTTAGTCGAGTAGCAATACAACTCGCACGTGAAGAGGCTTGAATAGAAACCCGCCGGAAGAGACAATGGCGCAAATTACCCTTCTTAAGTCTAACGATCAGTTGGGCAGTTTCTTAGAAGGCCAAGGACAACAGCTGACTGACTGACATGAAGGCATGATTTTTATTTTGGGAGAATTCGTGACAAAATTAGGCGAAAGCAATGTTATGCAGACAACAGCTGAACTTCTAACTATATGGAATACAATGGCGATGGCAAAAATATTTTTCGCGTTTTAAAAAGGATCAGAGCTCCAAAATGCGCGTAACCTTTCTGGCCGAATAGTTCCAATTGCAGTCATTGATTCTACCAAAGCAGTTTCATCCGGCATAATATCTGTTCGTGACTTGAAGCGGACTGTTGATACCTGATTTAAAAAAGGAACCACTTCGTTTAGAACTAAATGAACGTTCTTTCTCCTGAATGATTTTATTTTCGTTATATTTCTTTCAGCATCTAGCTTAGACTCGAAATATTTCAAATATGGTTTTCTAACAGGTAAAACAACTTTTTGAAAAATAAAATACTATATTTTTGTGGAACACTTTCATAAATATAAAAGCACTAGCAAATGTATTTTTTTGGGCAGTTAGGTTGATTTGGTAAGAATATTCGTGAATGGAAAATATACCTCGCAGTTTCCATCGAAAAAAGGTTACCCGAAATCTGAAATATTGGCAAAATCGTTTTTCTCTTTTTTCTGAACTTGAGAGCTCCAGCGCGATTTTAAAAACAACTTATAATGTTTTAATGATTTTTCCCGTTATTAGGATGCCAATGAACAACTTTTTCACTCTATTAGAAATTGATTAGATAGAAAAAGCTTTCACCCCACCTTAGAGTATAGTTATTGTTTTATTTTGTCGACGGATTAGTTAAACAAAACATTTCATATAAAATAAGGTTTTGTTTTAGTAATTTTCCAACTAAAAGGCTTAGTTCAAAGATTAAATTTTCACTAGCTGCCAGAGCAGCTAGATTAGCTTCCTGCGGCATGTTGATGCATAATGTCCCCCCGTCACCCAACTTTTACCTCATTCTGATGTGATATTATTTGATATAATTCAATTTTCATAAGATTTTAAGACATACTACGTACGTGGCTTACTAATGCCCATGCAGCTATCTGCGTGGCCCGGCGTTGCATGGGCGCTTCGCGTCTTTAAAGTAGTAAAGAATGTTTCAAAAAAATACTCGCCGCCAAGGCGACTCACTAACAGGCGCTTCACGCTTTCACTTTTTTCCTGCATCAAAAAAATCATTCGAATTATTGAGATGCTTCGCGTCTTCAAAATGGTGAGGAAAGTTACAGCAAGTTCTGCTCGCTCAAGGGAAAGAAGCAGACATAGATACTCAGTTTTTAATATAAGTAGATGGCTTTTCAACAAATGAATGTTTCAAAATATTACAAGTAGCTAGCGATAAAAATACTACGTAAGTGGCTCGCTTATGAGTTTCGTGTTTGATTCAGTTAAGCCTTCATTCAAAATTCTCATTATCATTGTTATTAATGTTTCATAGCAACCAAGTTTTGCAACAATGGATTTCATATTTAATCATTTATTAGGCTTAATAGCTTTAAATTTGACTACTTATTAATTGATATTTTCGCTAATTAAAATCGTATAATTACATAAATTGAAACTAATGAAGCCTGAAAAATTACCTATATATCGGTACCTGGTTCGACTTTCAGTTCATTGGCGTTCAAGAGAAAGAAGCGTGACATAGATAGAAAGAAAGACAGTTAGAAAAATACTCAGTTTTTAATATAAGTAGATTTTAATGCAACTTTTAGTCTTCAGTATAAACTTATTTTAAACTACGTAAAAAAAAAAAAAAACACACACACATGGTAGCTCTAAACAAATAGTTTATATGTAACGATTACCAAAGACGGCTGTAATAAATAAAATAAAAAATAATCACCAAGATTTAAAATGTTCCAATGGGAATGTTTATAGCGGAAAAATATCAGAGAGCCAATCTGAGTGTATGAATATCAGTAAAAATCAGGTGAAGCTAGAAGACCGGTATAAAATGCAGACAGAATATTAAACGATGCAATTGATAAAGTTACCAAAAAAAACATTGCGAGGAATAGTGCTTTTGCTTTGCATTTCCGGTCCTTTACGCACTATTGCTTTCCGTTTCCTACAATACGGATTTTCCAGAACTCTTTTACAGAAAGAAGGTGTCTTTATAGGGAACAGTTAAACAGAAATTTTTTTTTTCGGGTGCCAATTTCTAACACTGTATTTCAAAGATTTCTTACATGTGCAGAGCTTCTCTTTTACCGGGAGTTGAAACATCACTAGAAACTTTCCTAAATTCTCCAAGAGCTTCATATGACGTTGCGTATAAATCATATCACATCACATTATACTCGGTTACTTTAAAATAGGCGTATTAACTTCAGAAATGTTGCATCTTCTCCATGGAAACCGTACGAAAAAAAAAAAAAAAAACAGCTCCATTCTTTTCTTTTTTTTTTTTGCACTGCTGTTGAAGCATTGCATTTATTTTACGTATGTTAGATTAGGCTTTCGCTTTTATTTATATCCTCAAATCTCAATTATTTCCCAACGTCTTCTAACAAATCTAGTCATGCCCAAACAAAGAAAAAATTTCCTAGAAAAACTTCTGCTTCATAAACGTTAATTTTTCAATTGAATAATAGTTTACGCACGATGCAATTTATCCGTTTATATTTAACCATTGTTGCAAAAGGTAAGTGGGGAAAAAGCCCATAGCGCCGTCATTATGACAACTATTAGGGGAAAAGTGCAAAGAGTGGAAATTAATTTTCCTTTGAGTCGCCAGCTCTTGTTACACAATATACACTGAAGTGACAAAAGTCATGGGATACCTCTTAATATCGTGTCGGCCCTCCTTTTGCCCGGCGAAGTGCAACAACTCGACGTGGCATGGACTCAATAAGTCGTTGGAAGTCTTCTGCAGGAATATTGAGCCATGCTGTCTCGATAGACGTCCATAATTGTGAAAGCTTTGATGGGGCAGGATTTTGGGCACGAACAGACCTCTCGATGGTGTCCCATAAATGCTCAATGGGATTCATGTCGGGCGATCTAGGTGGCCAAATCATTCGTTGGAATTGTCCAGAATTTTCTTCAAACCAATTGCGAACAGTTGTGGCCCGGTGACATGGCGCATTGTCATCCATAAAAATCCCATCGTTGTTTGGGTACATGAAGTCCATGAATGGCTGCAAGTGATCTCCAAGTAGCTGCACATAAGCATTTCCAGTCAATGTTCGGTCCAGTCGCACTAGAGGACCAAGTCCATGCCATGAAAAAACAGCCCACACCATTACGGAGCCACCACCAGCTTGAACAGTGCCTTGCTGACAGTTTGGGTCCATGGCTTCGTGGGGTCTGCGCCACACTCGAACCCTACCATCGGCTCTTACCAGCTGAAATCGTGACTCATCGGACCAGGCCACGGTTTTCCATTCATCTAGGGACCAACCGATATGCTCACGTGCCCACGAGAGTCGCTGCAAGCGATGTCGTTCTGTCAGTAAAGGCACTCGAGTCGGTCTTCTGCTGGAATAGCCCAAGAAATCCAAATTTCTCCGCACAGTTCTAGCAGACACGTCCATTGTACGTCCCACATTGATTTCTACGGTGATTTGACGCAGTGTTGCTTGTCTGTTAGAATTTACGACTCTTTGCAGACGTCGCCGGTCTCGATCTTTAAGTGCAGGCGGTCGACCACTGCGCTGTCCATGGTGGGATGTTATGCCTGAAATTTCATACTCTCGGCACACTCTTGACACAGTGGATCTGGGAATGTTGAATTCTCTAACGATTTCCGAAATGGCATGACCCATGCGTCTAGCTCCAACTAACATTCCGCGTTCAAAGTCTGTTAATTCACGTCGTGCGGTCATCATCACGTTAAAACCTCTTCACATGAATAACTTGAACAGAAATGAAAGCTCTGTAAAAGCACTGCGCATTTATACCTGTTCTATGCGATGCTACTGCCACCTGAAAATTTGCATATTGCTATCCCATGACTTTTGTCACTTCAGTGTATAATTTACGCAATCCATTTGCACGAATGAGATATTTTTAAGTTTAAATTTGAACTATATTTCTGGAATTTTAAATTTGACTTTTGACAAGGGAAGTTATCAGCGTAATAAATATTCCTACTTTAACTATTAAACATTCTTAAAAGGCTTACAAAACTCAAAAATCCACAGAATTTCAAAACTCAATGTCTGATTTTTAATGAGTTTTTAAAATCCCCAAGAGCAAAAAATGCCTTGAGAAACGTCAGCAGCTGACGTCACTTATCTTTGGTTGTTTCAACCTTCACACAGAAGACTTTGTCCTCCGTATGTGTCACAATGAATAGTCTAATTTAAAAATTACCACGAATATAGTGCAAATACATGAGTAAAAATGTCGCAACCATTGAGCAAACTATAACGTCTATACAATGCTGTCAATACAGCTATCGCCATAAAGCGAAAAGAATCTTCGTATAAAGAAGCGACATATTTTTAACCTAAAAAACAATTCATGCCTGATAATATAGCTTCATGACCAAGGGCGGGTCCAGAAATTTTTCAAGGGATGGGCGATTGATTTTTATTACTTACTTTATACTACGCATACTGGCTTACAAATATTTATCACAAAGGTTTTGGACTTCGATTCTGAAACATTTCCGGAGGCGAGCCCCAATCTTTCTTCCCTCAACTTTAAAAAAACTCATAAAATTGCATTTTTAGAACTTCAAAACCGAAAAATTACCGGAGAAGGGTGCTCCAAAAGAGGGGCGATCGCCTCCATCCCCCCCCCCCTGTATCCGCCCCTTTTCATGACACAAATAGTCATATTCAAAATAAGAATAAAAACAAAGCAGTAATAACCTGCGGTCCAAGAAGGGACATTGAACATTCTTGTTCGAATAAATTTCGTTCACTTTTCTACAGACTTGTTATCTAAAGAAATACCACATGTCAAAGAGAGAAAAAGAAATAAATGGAGAGAATTCAGTTTCCATTTAGCGAACATAATATACAAATGATTTATCACTGCAAAAGGAAAATAAAAAGAGACATGTCTTGACACAGAAACATCGTTTTACAGAGGTCTAAACTTGCAAAGAATATAGTTCACTTGAAAGGCAATCGAAATTATGCGTTACTATATACAAACTAGGTGACCCGTGCGGAATTCCGCAAAAAAAAAAAAAAAAAAAAAACTCTAAACTTAAAATTTAATACGACAATTTTTATTGGCTTCATTTGCACAACATCGCCATCTACTGCCGTCGTTCTGACAACTTTTCAAAGAGATCAAAGACACGTTCACTTTTACAACTACTACAAAAGTGATACCCTATATTAAAATCAAATACCCAAGGCTACTACTAAACTAAATACTAACGTTATCGCAAAACTACCATAGTATTTTGAAACAATAAAAGTTACAATTAAGGTTTACCGAGCTAAGCCTTGGCTTGAAATGTCGCATTTGAAATTGATTTGAACAACAATGTAACGATTTTGACAGTTGAGCAAAAAATTTAACTTTTTCAAACTTCGATCGCTTATAAGTCGCTTAAACGTGGATTTTCGAGATTCTCGTTACGCGGCGCTAGCGGAGAAACGTTCTAAAGAACGCATTTTTTTTAATCTTTCGAATGAAATCAAAATGGAGACGATACGACAATTATTTCGCTAGATAGAGTCAATTTTGTGCCCAAAAATTGAAGTTCGAATAAAAAACGAACCGACACTTTTTAGAGGGTGGGTCTAATTTTCGTCAATAGCCCGCGGAATAAGCTTCAAAATCATAAATTTTCTTGCAATTCGATAAAGAAATGAGCGAGTTTCGACCGGGTATAGGATTCGGCTTAGAGAAATAATATATGGAGATTCGTAGGATTACATAACATTGTCGCTTAAGATGGATCTACCGCTGTATCGGATATTGATGTAGCGAGCGTTCACTCAATTATCAAATGTTGGATTTTCTTCAGTTTGACCTTATCGAAAATAATTTCGCAAGTATTGGCGATATCTGGATTCTGACCCGTAAACCGAAAAGTACTTTCAGCTGAATGTTGAGCCTCCAAAAAGCAAACAATGTAAGTTATTTGTAAAACGCAAGGCAAGAGTAGTGATCATCTTTTGTTGATTATTCACTGCACTAGAACTCAAAAATGTAACACGCAAAAAAGTGATTATAGGTTTTTCAGAGGAAAAACTCAGCATGATAAAAAGAAAAGTTTGAAAGACGTTTGAACATGAAACGAGTTCAAGGAAAATTAATTTGTTAATTTAATTAAAAAAAAAAGAATTTTCTGTAACATTTGTAACTTTGATCGCTTTAAGAAGCACATTATTTAAAATAAGTATTCTTATCATAGGTAATAATTTTTAGAAATTAATGAGGTACTTTTTTGCCTACTTTCTCGTAAAAGTCAAGAAGGAAATAAAATGAAACATAGTATGTTTAAAAAATATTGTTAAGAACAAAAAAGATAAAAATTAATCAATTCAAGACGTATTGAAAAATCAAGAATTGAAAATAGGTTTATGAGATAGAGAAATATGTGTCAATCAGTCTATTTAGTTTTGAGAGAAAAGTCGTAACCAAATAATATTGTTCTCGTTCGGAACAGCTTAGCCAGAACACGTGTATTTTCCTTTTCTCTTTCGTTTTACTTAAAATGTTTTTTTAATTATAAACACTTCAAGAAAACATAACACTTGCGTCTGTGACGAGATTTGAATCCTACAAAGACTCTAATTTAATAAGTAGATTTTTTTCCAAACACATTTAACAGAAGATGCGGAACATACAAAAGATAGGGTTTTAAGTTGCATCTTTCTTTAAACATATTTTTGAAACAAAAATATTATTTGTCACAATCGAGGACACAAAAGAAATTCAAACCTTTTATCTAAAGCATCATTAAATATTCTTCAAAAACCGAAATATCGAGAAAACTAGTATTTTTGCAAATATATTTATTTATTTATTTATTTTTTTAATGTTGAAAAAAAAATGTTGTGAATAAAAGCACTTTCTTCAGAGACAACACAAACAAAAGAACGGATTTTTTGGAGGAGTGTCTTTTATTCCATAAATCTTAAGCGCACCCCCCCCCCTCCCTTTTGCAACAGAAAAATGGTGGTGCAATTTTTATTTTATTCAAACAATTATTCATTTTCGTGACAAGTTTGTATACGGGGGCCCGTAAGGGCAGTAAAATATCTCAATTTGAACCAAGTTATTCACAATCCTATAATTGTTGAAAAAGCTCATTTTGACTAAATTGATAAATTTTCTCTTTAGTTTTGGTTGCTTTTAAACTAACTGAAATTACCAACTATACACCAAATGCTAGTGCAACAGTTTTTTTTTTAAACTATCGAACAAAAAGATTTTAAAAGGTGCAGATTAGAATCGAGTGCTCACCTATTGGTTTTTAAGTCAACAAGTGCGATTATTATTATCATTTTGACGGATCTGTAGTAGCGTTAATTTAAACCATAAGTTAGGTTTCAATAGTAGGCTTTTTCCGGTCAAATTTGATTGATTATTGCGTTGTGGAAGCGCATTGAGTTACGAACTCAGCAATAGATGGTTTTAGCAAAAGCGCATCCGAACAAAAAATGTCATACGGGCAAACTGCTTACTTGGTATTCTCTGTGTGTTTTTTTAGATGCAAATGGCAGCGAGAAACGTGAAAAATATACCTGCATATTCTCTGAAAGGTTTAGCTGAGAATGGAAGTGAAAAAACAAAGTGTTGACTTGGTCCTTCGTATTTGCATCACCTTAACTTCGTTTTCTTTTTGGCAAAAATGCACTGCTTCATTACTTGGTCCTTCGTATTTGCATCACCTTAACTTCGTTTTCTTTTTGGCAAAAATGCACTGCTTCATTAATATTAATTCAACTAAATTTTAGCTCTAAAATTTTTATTAGTTTTATTTTAGAAATTAATTCCGTGAAATTGATATAATAGATTTGGGCATGTAACGTGATATTTTTATTTATTAATAACAACTCATTGAATAATCTTCCGTTTCCCAGGGGCTCTTCTTTTAAAACGCTAAGATTGAATTTTCAACCAAAAAGAAGGTTTTCCGTGTGTCTTCCTCGTTAAACTTTTTATTACCAAGGTAATAAGTTTACAGTACTTAATACGGAAGCCATCCTTAATTTTTTTACACAAAAAGTTTAATTGGTGACAAGTGTCATCAAATTATACAACATCCGTTTCTTTTTTTTTTTTTGTTCTGCATGGGAAGCACGGAAAAAAGGGCGATAAATAACATCACCCTTTGACGAATATTTCACTAGGACGAGCACGTTTTTAGTAGTTTTCAAATGAAGGGCTCGAATATCCTAATACCAGTGATAAAAAATTAGTTCAAGGAATGGCCTCATTTCTACGTAGTACAATGTGTTTTTTCATTGAGGTTTGCTAAAGTAATAATTGCGCAGTTGCACACACAAGATTTAATTTCCATGATAAGGAAGTATGGAAGCCCTATAGTATTCAGAATTTCATTTCCATCGTTAATAACCTAAATTTCTCTTAATAAGTATACAACTGGTCAGAAGTACCAACTGGGAAAATATAGTTCGGTGATGACATCCATTTGAAGTTTTAGAGTTTGTTCATTTGTTTTACTTTACCCTAGTGTTCAAGCTTGTCCGTTTTTTTTTTTTTTTTTTACAATTTCAGAGTGAATAGCGTAGAAAATTTTCAGATAATAATACTTTTTCTATATACCACATTAAGATAATATCTTTGTTTGATAAAAGGAAAGAACATCATGGTTTTATGAAACATTTTCAAGAAAATAGTTGCGCTCTTTGCTTAGTAGTGCACATCATTGGTGCATTTTCGCACAGTTAGTCAAAAAACGTTAAAACAGTAATTTTGAGCAAATTGTAAAATTTTCAGCACATTCCCATCCTTTCGATGTATCTGTTTAGCAAATACTAACAGCATTTTATGGGCATATCGCAGGAGCATTAAAAGAGATATATTCCTCATCTACCATTGAAACTTTGCCCCTCCCCCCCCCCCCCAGAAAAAAAATTATTTATTGCCACAATTTTAGAAAAGGGCTAAATTTGCCCTGAATCGTACAGGACCTTTGTGCTTTTCTAGATACGGTAATAGATGTTTCTGCAGCATTCATTGACATTCACAGTGGATTTTATTGTACCTTTCACGGGAAAAATGCAAGATTCTATCAGGAGCTCCCCGATGGAAGGCCACAGGAGGTCACTGTGACCTCCCAATAGTTTCTGTATTTGGCACATTTTGCTAACGATTCGGCAATTTGGAGAAAGTATTTCAACATTGAGATTATTCGTTCTTTTTAGTTTTTAGAATCATTTTTTAAAAGATGCCTAATGTTTTTTCTCACTCAATGTTATGCATGTTCGACATGTCGTCGCTTTGGAAGAATAACGCTGCAACTCAAAAAAATCGAAAAATGACATTTTTATATCATTTTGTTCAGAAAAAATCGCTCTTTATGATGAACAAGGTTACAACTCAAAAGTGTCAAAAACATCCGCTAGGGAGCTATTTTTTGAGAACACTGATGTCACTCAGACTACCTTCACTCTTTTTAAAATGACGTCATTAGTTAAAATACCATTGAAGTCAATCATGCTACATAAGAAAAGAGATTAAAATAAGTTTTTTTTAATGCTGGTTAGCGCGATAGAAGTTTCTGAAAAGTTAAAAATTGCTCTCCTGAAAAATGGGCTTTTTTGAGTTGCAGCGTTATTCTTCCAAAGCGACGATGTGTGCATGCTTGTATTTTATCATTCGGCAAAATTGGAACTTCATTTGGCAAACTGATAATTTTCCCCCTCCCACAAATTTCAGTTCGGGGCGCTCCTGGCTTCTATTGCCACAGTGACAATTTCCCGGCCAGACAGGAAATTTGCGGCCGAATGTTTTCAATGGAATTGTTTTTCTTCGATTTTTTTTTTTTTTTTTGATTTAGAATGATCATTCTTACTCTTAGTAATGAAATACTGAGGCCGAGAAAATGCATAAAAATCCCCTTAGCTCTGACATTGTAAGTGAGTTATTTACTTTCCTTTTAGGTTAGGCATGGGTTTAGTTAAAATCCAAACGAAACGACAACTCTATTTCAAATAAAATGCGTAAAAAATGAAAAATCCGACTGTTTTTTTTTTTTTTTTTTTTTTTGCCAGACGCTCGCACATTAAATTTCTACTCTTGTTTGCTATTAAAACAAACAAAAGTCATATAAAGTGAACTATTATCCCAATTTGTGCCAGTTGAACTCATATTTGAGATTTGTAACTATTATAGACGACACATCAGGATTTATGAATTTATCGAATTCACCATCGCTAATATTGCTTACAATTTATAAAATAAGCGGAACTTAATGATAATGCTCATCTCAGTGAATTTGTTCCAAATGAATGTCAAACACATTAGGCATAATGCATCGTCAGTGGAGCGTAAAGGTTTCTGAATCATAAGGAAAGTTTTTTAAAACCTGTGAAAACGAGGTCAGATCGTCCTTTTAATATTACCTTCAAAATCTTCGATTTGCAATGAAAGCTTAAAGAGTCATGTAATATACTGTGTTATCATAATAAATAAATGAAAATGTTGGATTAAATTGTAATTCAAAACAAGATTTAAAATGCCGAACTTTCTAATGTGTCTTTTTTTTCTTTCAAATAATGATTAGTGCAGAATTTACCTGTAGGTGAAATCAATTCATTAAAGTCTGATAACTTACCAGAGAGAGGACAGAGTAGAGTTGGTTTTACAAGTAGTAAAATGAAGTTAATAAAATTTACCTAAGGATAAACAAATTAGCACAAGTTTTAAGTGCGGTAAAATATAGTTTCTTAATTTTTACTACAAGAAAATACCGAGAAGCATAACCGACCAAGCTATAACTGCTCGATACAGCACCCGGAGACTGCAGTTTTACCCATGCCGTAGAATGTCAGCAGTCATAAACTAAACTCAATGGCACAACAGATCACAAGGGGCAGTTGGCGGATTACCAATAACTTCCGATTAATCGGTTTATTCCAGTAAAAATCATTTAGTTATTCATGTACACCAATATGGAAGGTCAGTTTCATGCTTGTAAAGTTGAAATTGAAAATAGTTTACCTCTATACTATGAGTATTAATGCAGGTTAAAAGCCCACTTTTCCTTTTACAAGAAAAAAATCTTATAGCTATTTCTGTTTTTACGTGGGAACTTGATTTATCGATATATTGTGCAATTTAGCAGTAACTACATGAGAAGGAGTGCACTGGAACCCTGTACTCTTTAGATTCTTATATTCATGTTTAAAGAACCTAAAGTTATCTTTGTCCTGTAAAATTTTACCAGGAAATAAATACAAGATCTGAGTTCCCAAAAATTCCCACACATATTAAATTCTGATAACGAAAATATAGTAAAACAAAGAAATATAAAGTGAAATAGTGTCGATCACAGTGTTAAACTTTTCTTATTATACGATAATGAGGAAAAACGTGGTGTATAATGTGTTCGAATATTCCAAATATAGTAATCCTGAAAGTAAGTTTTTAAACTATTAAAAAACTTAAAATGAAAAAAAAAACCTTCCAATTTTAAGAACTAGATATACCGAGATGAAGAAAATTAAGAATCCACAATTTCATTTTGAAAAACTTAGGAAGTATGTCGATCCTCATTAATGTATCATAATGCAAAATTGTTTAATTTTTACTGACAAAAGCATACATTTTTTATCGAAAAATTGTATGCATATACCTTGCATTTCTCGGACTGTTTTATATTGTATTTATTTCACGCATTTTCCAATTATTTGTTACGGTAAGATTCCTATTTTTATTTCATCGTTCTCCTTTAAAGTAAAGCTGCCCGTCTCTACATAATGTGATAATGATTTCCCAAGTGAAATTTATTATTTTAGTAAAACATTCAAGAATGACAAACTAAATGGGGATCGCTTAGGTAGTGGGTATATGATATAGACATAATTAAATTTTGATGATTCATTCACTAAGTATTCTTTTAAGAAGCGAAAAATACTTACTTAAACTTGTAATGGTGAAGATTTCTAATGAAAATTTAAAGCGTGTGCGAGTACCTTTTATTTAAATTTGCACCGAAAGTTTATTTTCTATCAGCATGATTCATTAGTTTTATTTATTCAATACAAGTTTTTCTGACAGTTTATTCATCTAACACCTCCGTCATGTGTGTGTATAAAAGGTGGATGGGGCAATCTGTTGATTTTTTGAAATCAATGCAGTTCCATACATGTTGGAGCGATTTTTGTAGTGATGCCGTTAATATCCGTTCAGTACATACCCTGCACCCTAACCCAGGAAAAATTGACACGTCGAGACTGTACCCAAGCAAGTTCATGTTAACATTAATAAAGAGTCTTATAGTTCTTGAATCGAAAAATACTAGAACCTAATCCCAAACTTACTATTACATAAAACAAGATAAACTGAACTGATCTTTAAAAGCTATATGGGTTCAATCTGTATAAAATGTAGACTTTATTGAACTAATTTTCATGTAATGAATTATCTCTATTTGTAGGAGAGAAATATACCTTTTCAAACATGCACTAATGAAGATTTTGACGTAACTTCAAACCACGTGACTCTGTATAATTCATGGAAAATTGACTCCAAGGTTCATTTTTATTTGCATTTACTTATTCAATTAAACATCAGCGGGTAGTTTTATTTCAATATTTGTTCGTTATTCAGGTACATTTATATGTATTTTTATTTATCATACAATGACTAGTGACTACTGTCTGTTTGCGTATTGTGCGCCTGGCAGCCAAGAACGCTTCCATTTGAAAAAGGGGAGATAGGTTTAGGATGCGCACTTTCCGATGCCTTCAGCTTTGGTTCGCTTGCTACTTCCTCGTTGCATTTCCCCCCTATTTCAAGAGAGTCAGAAGAGACTTGGCGCGTGCGCAGATGCGGCAGAGGTCGCACAAAAAAATTTTAGACCAGTATATATCAGCAAGTGTATTCTAGTTATTTAATCTAGCAATATCAGAATATAGACCCAAATTTACGATTACACTCTAGTACATTCAAATAGATCATCAATTATATTAATAAAAAGGTATTAGAGCACATTGTAATGATCTCCCACAAGATAAATCTGGAAAATGTAGACGAAATTCAATCAGTTTCATTTCTGGAACTACCGACATTTTTTGAGAGAATTAACTCTTCTGACATGCACTAGTGAAGATTTTCGAGCTTAACTTAAAGACACGTGACCATAATTTTCATTAAGAATTGCACTCAAGGTTCATTTTCTAGTTCGTATTTACTTATTTAATTGAACTTCAGGGGTGTAGTTCTTTTTTTAACTTTTCGTTATCCAGGTATATTTAAATGCAAAATAAAAGAATATAACACAACATATTAATGCACATATCGCAAGGAAACTGCATACACTTGTTTTAGAATTACAAGGAACCCCTTTTTTCAATGCAAAAAAAAAGTGAGCCATGGATAAAAAGACCCACTGCTTTTGTACAGAGAGATGGGTTCCATGTAACACCGAAATACGTGTATTTAACTTTCGTACTTGTTTGGACGTTAATACGTTGCTCTGTGTTCTTCTATTTCTCAAGCAGGCACGTCATTTACGAATTTTCCAAGGGAGGGGGGGGGGACGGTGGGAACTGTATGTAAATTACACAGAAAAGTAGCTTATAACACGACCACTTTTATGTAAATACGGGCCCGTTTTCAAGCACGAATATATTTCATTTATTCATGATTGAAGGAACTTTTATACATATAAATTAAGATTTCTCAAAATGCGTATAAAACTCCTTAAATCTGGAAATATCAGAACCCAGTCTGACACTTATAAACATTTCGCTCACTTCACGGTAACGGCAAAAACACGACTACCTCGCTCGGAAGAAAGTATATGAACTAGCCGACCGAAGTCCGATCGGGGTACGGGGAAAACAAGCTACAACTCGCGGCAAACAAAAACCAACTATCCTGCAAAGATAAACAACTCTTATTTGTTACTATTTACCTTGGTGCCATCTTGAATTTAATCCATATAATAATCCGGGGGGGGATCCGGTGAAGGAATTTCCTCAGATAATTCGATCGGACACTCCCGTTTGTTTATTTTAAATCACGAGCACACAAGAGACTTTTAGAACAAACAACTCAGAACTCGCACGTTTGAGGTCGAAACCGAAATACGAGGGTTTCTCTGAGCGACCACTGTTTGGGCCAGTGCGCGAGTTTCGGAGTCGGATAACTAGTGCTGCCATCTGTCGGGAGAGGGCGGATTCGCTCGATAGTTACGGCTCTTGAAAGAAAGGCAGCGTTGAGATGCAGCAGGGATGTAACGCGAAGAAAAAGAGAATACAGTTTTCTGAGAAGGCAGGCAGAGAGAAATCGTTTCGCAATCTTGGTTGTGTTTCGGAATCGATATGGAGTTGCGAAATCAGCGAAGCCGTGATTTAGATTTAAAAATGTTGAAGGGTTTCGGGAACCGTGAGAGACGTTGTGAAAGTTGTGAATGTGAAAAAGAAAAAAAGAGAGAGAGAGAGAGAGAGACCAGAACTGGTAAATACATTGTCATATTTAAAATGAGAAAGAGAGAGCATGAGAAACAGGTAGATATGAAGCCAAAAGATACATTGAGATACATTGTATCATTTTATTGCAAACGGGATTTCCTCTCGTTAGCTCGAATGTGGAATAACAATGCACACTATAATCGGGGAAAACTTAATCTGGCAGCACTGTGAAGACTATGCTGATCCTAATCACACTATACAAACGCTTCTGAATTAAGTTAGCCTTAACTATGGTAGGCAGTTCATTCGTGGAAAGAAAAATCATATTTGATGTAACATTATCAAACAAAGACAGAGCTGGATATGCACGGGGGCTCATTAATAGCTACATTGCTAACTATGACTACCGGTTTATTTTATTCAAACGCAAAAAATACGAGGTACTCACCAGATATGCTTGACGGAGATATGTAGACTAGCATCACACTAAAAAAGAAAAAAAGCGAAACCATAAGTTTACATACAAGTATTATTAGTAGTGCACATTATAGAATTTTTTAAAAGCGGGGGGGGGGGGGGTTAACATCACATTGAACTTCGTAAATAATTAGTTAATCAATCCTAAAGTACTGTTTTTCCCCATCCATTGTGTCATATAGCCCAACAACGCTTGAAATTTTGCGTGGGAACGTCTGGCTCTTTTTGTAGAAATATTTGATTGTTTAGTGGTATTTTGCAGTTCAGCCTAATCTTTAGAGAACGTAAGGTTACCTGTAGAGTACCACACAAAAATATATTGTATTACAATTTAAGATTAAGGAAGAATTGAATGATGTGGGAAACCAGCAAAAATATTACATAACAGAAACTAAAAAATTCTTGATAACATTGTTTTAGGAGCAGTTCCTCAGAAGGATTAGATATTAAGTAAGATACTAACTGCCGCGTTTTTGAAAAAATGAGAATACTTTTATCTACTAGAAGTGGTATATGTTTGAAGTTTTTTTTTTTTTTTCGTTTTTGAGCAAACGTATTCGCTTTGTTTGCGTATTCTGTTTTACTTCTTCAAAATGTTTTAATGATGCCCAATGTTTCTTTTTATTAGATGTTACATCCCCCTCCCCCCTATATTATTCTTAAGAGTACTTTTTCTTTAATATTTTCTACCACTATATTTTTTAAAAATTCTTTATTATTATTTTTTTATCGGTTAAAATGATTGCTCCCACCTGACAAGAGCCACTCCTGCCAACCTCTAGATAGGCCGCTGCCAGTGATAAATAAATTGAAAGCGTACTACGTTATATTTTATGTTTGAAATTCGACAAAATGTTACATGGAACTAAAGAAATAAAAGTAAATTTTACGACATTTGACTTACTCCCACACTGTAAAAAATTAATGTTGTTTTTACAGTGTAATACCACTAATTTTATAGTAATAAACTACATTTTTTAAAATTTTACAGTAATAAACTTAAAAATTACTGCTTTACAGTACAAAATATTTAACATTTAGGACCCAGAAACCCCGTACCTTCCAATTTGCTTGGATTAACCGGTTTTGTATGGGTCTCTGGCACATTTATTTAAAAAACAAAAGTACATATTTTGAACAAAAATTTTGAGTAAATTTCGACGTACAACATATTCTTGACATAAAACATGACATATGAATATAAACATTCAAATACACATATACAATAAAAAAATAATAATGATAAAAATAACTTATACGTGTGAAAAAGATTGATAAATTTACAGTACTAAACAGTGAAATTGCTAATTTTGAAGTAATAAACAGTAAAAGTGCTAATTTTACAATTTATTACCGTGCATTTTACAGTTTTAAACTTAAAACTCTGCTGCTAGTATTATGCTGCTGTTTTTACAGTATAATACAGCTAAAATTTACAGCAATAAACTGTAAAATTTCCAACTTTACAGTAAGAAGCTGTGAAATTGCTAGTTTTACAGTTTAATGACGTGCATTTTACAGTTTTAAATTGGAACCTTGGCCGCCAGAATCATACTGTAAAAGCAACAGTTTAATTTAACAGTGCAAACATGTTTACACAACTTGGTACAAATATTTTTCTAAAATTAAATTTCACAAGCAATAAAATCCATAACTACCCGCAACAACGTTAAAACATATCTGTTTACTTTCCGAATAACACATGAAAAATAAGCTTTGCTCTGCTTATTAAATATTAAAACAAGAGCGCGTATTCCCTATTCCTATTAATTAAACAAGTTTTGCAGCCCGCAAGTAATGATGCCGGATTTAAAACCACCGGCTCATTCGCTCCACTGCAGTTTAAGGATTTCTTTGCTTTTTAATGAAAGTAAATCCTTTCAAGTTCTTTTCATGCAGCTAAAAGTCTAATTAAGTAAAAGGAGGAGAAAAAAAAATCTCAATTCTATCATTAAAAATCTTTTGCATCATTGTTTATTTTGCCACATAAGTTTCAAAGCGAAATTTGCTACAAAAATTAATGAGTTCGTTCGTTTTGAAAAATTAAATAACTTGATTAAATGTTATTTAGGAGTTTAATAGGATTTTAGGGGTTTCAATAATTAAATAAGCTGGAATCATTTTAAATTCTGAGGAATGAGCGTCATTAGAAGAAAATTATGAAAATAAATATTGCGTTTAAAACAAAAGCATATTTTATCACTAATTTTTTAAAGTTTACTTAACAATTATTTGCTATGTAACTAGAAAGATGTATAGAAGTCAGAAAAGGGCATTTACATTTTTATAAAAGCATCTATTATTGTACAAAACATCCAAATTATTCAAAATATCTTAGATACTTGTTTTGTTGTATGAACGTTATGAATTATGTGGAGTTTATTACTGTAGAATGGCATTAAATTTCGAAGGTTTCCAGAAGCACTATTTAAATAATATTTCTTGGCTTAGGAACGGACGCATCTTATGTTCCATGTTCAAATAGTACTGATAACTCTGAAAACAAAATTTTTGTTGTATTTATACAAGTACTAGATTTAGCTATTATTAACATGGTGATTTCTAATTAATAGTTCTCAAAGGGACACAATTTCTTTCAAGACGTCATTTTTAGTTCAGTTCAATTTTTTTTGAAGGCACAATACCGATAAAGAGAATATATATTTATACATATACATTCTCTTTATCACATAAATATTTATTGTTACAAAAAATTTATTGTTAATGAGCTGGACATAGTGCGAGAAGACAGGATAACCAATGGACGGGTGCCGTATTAGACTGGTACCCATGCGACATTAAAGGACCCAGAAAGTGCCCGCAAACAAGATGGATGGATGAAATACGAAAAGTGGTGGGCACCCAATGGAAATTCAAAGCAACCATCAGGAATAATTGGAAGCAGCTGGAAAATACCTATATCCAGCAGTGGATTGTCGACAGTTGCTGCTGCTGCTGCTGATGATGATGATATATTTATTGTTAATACATAAAATAACAAAGTAGAATACACTTGTTGCTGGCGAAACACAACCTCCATCAGTGTGGTTCAATTTAAGGGATTATTCCCTAATTTTTCAAGAATACCTAACAGCGGGTGGAGTAATACCTTATGGGGACGGTGCGTCAATTATTCTCACTTACACTTTTTATGTTGATTATGTGAAAATCGCAGCTTCTGTGATGATTCCAGTTTTCGTACAAAATCTGAGAAAATTGAAAAATGTAATGCGGAGTGTATTAACAAAGTGCAGGAAACCAGCAGCCGTCTCCCTTGCCTACACTGCAAAAAATAAACAGTTGTTTTTACAGTATAATACTGGCAGTCGAGGTTCCAGTTTAAAACTGTAAAATGCACAGTAATAAACTGTAAAATTAGCAAATTTTAGTTTATCTCTGTAAAGCAGCAATTTTAGTTTATTAGTGTAAAATAAGCAATTTCGACAGTTTATTACTAGAACATTACTTGCATAAAAATATAAAAACAACTTCGATTTTTTGTAGTGTAGTGGTCTGAAAAGTCTGACTGTGGATGGGGATTTCCTGGGGTCGAATTCATCTCTCTCCTGTCCTTTCCTTGTTTGAATGTGTTGTTGTGCTGTGGACGGTTGCCTACCCTATAAACGGGTCCCTATGGCACGTGAGCACTGAGGAGGTCGAACTTCACACCAAATTACGGTAGAGTTGAAAAGAGAAGCAGCGCACCCCAAATTGCCAACATGGTTGACCTTGTTCTTGTTCTTGTATTGAACAAGAACAATAACGAAACCTGCAGTTCATATTTTTAAATCAGCAGAGCAAAAGCATTTAATGACTGTTAAAAACATTATGCAAAAGAGAAAAGTATTTAAAAAGTACATCCCAAATCAGGCCCGTCATTTAGGGGGGGGGGCAGGGGGTCACTCCCCCACTGACTTTGGGAAATCAATGTACTGGCATGTAGGGGAAGACCGCTTATATTGGACCACTGCTTAAATTGGACTTCGGGTTTAAAATCTAGTACAGAGCTCTATACTACACTTTGACGGTAGACACATGAAGTTTTAGGAATAAAATCAATGTGTATGAAGTTTCACCAGTCTTCGAACTGCGTAGCGTGAGTTACGGCATGATTTATGTTGGAAACGTGTAAAATCTTATTTTGCGGACTTGTACCTAGTAAGATAGTACTAAAACTTGTAAACTGAGGTAAACTGCTGTTACAGCATGACAATCTTTGTTTAATAAGGATCACATCTATGTATTTACATGCGCGATTGCGATAATTTTTGACAGAGAAATAAGCTGAAGAATAAAAAATGGCATGTTTTCCTTTATTGGACCGAAAAAATTTTCCTATATTGGACCAGTGGTCCAATTTAAGGATATGATTTTAAGCAAGACTTTTGATTAATTGTAACATTAAATAATTGACTCATCTGATTTAATAGCGTAGTTATTTCCATCAAGTTATTTTAAGCATACTTTAACCCCTATTCACGATATTCATTTTTTTATCAAGCACATTTTCTAGAAGCTGCAAATTCTTGAAATATTTGTTTTTTTTTTTCTCTTTTTCCATTAAGTTGCAGTTTCAGGTTGTTAAACATAGCTATTAATTTAAATAAAATTTGTGCTGGTTTACCGAGGAAAAAAAATTAAATTCTTCGATTTGTTCGAAAAGATTTTTAAAAGAAACAATTAATATGCTACTAAAATGTTAAATGTAGATGAAACCGGTCTTTTCACAGTCCAAATGCCCTAAATATATTGACGTATAAAGGTAAACACCAGTTTAGAGCACTAATGTGTGGTGAACGTGTTAGAAACACACTTGCTATTTGCTGCATGAGTGCAACATAATTGCTACACCTCCCTCCCTCCCCATGCATATTTTCAAAATAATACGTTCCATGTATGTGCTTGTCATAAAAGCACCCCATGGTGAGCAATATGCTTGTTCAAAAAAAGGTTGGATCACAAACGATAATTCACACAATTGATACAATATTTCATCAAAACCGTTAAACCAAGGGCACAGATGTAATAAACTTGGTTAACGAGAGCGATACAATAATGCTTTCTCTTTAAGCACACCATGCAAGATGTTATCTTTTTTCAGCCTTTGTCTACATATTTTAATCGAGCGTGTGATACATGGATGCGAGAACATCCAATGAGATCCATTACCCAATATCGAATAGAAGAACTGTTTGGTAACTCTTATGGATAAACCTCAGTCAAGGCTATGGCAAATGCAGTGAGTTGATTCTAAAGAACTGGAGTTTGTCCTGTTAATTGACATGTGTTTAGCGGCATTGACTTGGCTGGAGCAGAGTTCGAGGTAAGTAGTCCAGATAAAACTACTCAAAGTGAGCAGGCTACATGTTCGGTGCAAGTTGTATACTGTTGCACACCATGTACAAGAACTAGCTACGACTTAAATTAGTACAAGTTGTGCATAATCAGCGTATAGTTCTCATCAAAGCATGATCGTCAACTTCAACTATGATTTTGCAAAGGCTCACATATCAATTTACCCAAAAAATAGAAAGAACAAAAAGGAAGGCTATCTCAGCAATCATCCTAACACCGTATGAAAGAAACATAGCACAGAAAAAGTCACACAAGAATAAGCAAGCAACTGCACGAAACAGTTGTTATTGCAATATTTGTCATAAAGATAAAGCGCAAAACATGATTAAATGCATGAAATGCCATCGGTGAGTGTATCAACACTGCCTAAATGAGACCGAAGCAAAAGAAATTCTATTGCAAATCCTGGAAAAAAGATGTATAGTTCAAATATAAATTATTCTATGATTTCCTGGTACGGTCCAATTTAGGAAACGCATGGTTCAATATAGGCGCATATATTCCTAAATTGAACTTTTGCAACTTTTTGTAAGATAATTTTTTAAAAAATAATTTCAATATTTTTAGAAAATATAAGCTCATAGGGCGGTTCCTGATTAAATTTAGCTCTCGATGCCCTATTTTGTATTTTTGTTTTGCTTCACATTGAGCGACACAGGCCTCCTGTTCTTAGGGGGTCCAATATAGGCGGTCTTCCCCTAAGTGGGCTTGGTTTTTGCCACTTTTTGGTAAATGTTCCATTGTGTATGCACCCTTTCCCCCCCCCCCCTGGAAAAATTCAAAATGACGTCCCTGTCCCAAGTGCATATATCAAGTGTAATATTAACCAAGTGTAATATTATCAGCGTATACCTGCTGTTGGAGGTTCTAAGATGGATTACGAAGAAATGTTTAATTATATAAACAGAAACCAACAGATTTTGTTAAATGTGATATTTCAAACAAATGACTTCTAAGAGTTTACAGAAAAACCCAGTATACCATCGTTTCTGGAAGATTCTTGTTCTGAAAGATCTAGTCGTCAATTAATTGTTTTGACAACCAGGCGCCCATGCAACCTTACGCCAGGTATTTGTCAGACCTTGGTACCCTCAGTGCAATTTCATTTTCAAAAACCATAAGAAGAACATTCAGTTTTCATAATTTTCATTCAATATTTGATCTTCTCCTTACGCTGTAAAAAATGAATGTTGCTTTTACAGCATATTGCAGCTAATTTTGTAGTTAAACTGTAAACATGGCTGATTTTACTGTAATAAACTGCAAAATTTCTAATTGCACACTAATATACTGTAAATTGCCAATTCTACAGAAATAAACTGTAAAACTGCTAATTTTACAGTTTATTACTGTTCATTTTACAGTTTTAAACTGGAAACTCTGCTGCCAGTATTATACTGTTGTTTTTACAGTATAATGCAGCTAATTTAGCAGTAATAAATTTTAAAATTGCTGCTTTACACTAAGAAACTGTAAAATGGCTAGTTTTACAGTTTATTACTGTGCATTTTACAGCTTTAAACTGGAACCTCTGCTGCCAGTATAATACTGTAAAAGCAACGTTTTTTTTCTGCAGTGTACGTCTCTTTGTGATTTGTTGAATATTATGTAAAATAAAATAAACTTCCTTTATACCAAATGGAAGAAGTTTCAAGAATAATCTAGCTCAAACACAGCGAAACTCAACAAATCGGCTAAAAAGAAAACTTTCCTTCAAGAAAGTAGAAATACCATGAAAAGGAACCACGAACACCATGGAGATAAGGCAGCAGCTGGAGAATTCCACAGCTTTCTTCAAAATCCTTCCCAATACTATTAGAGACCGGAATGTTATGACTGTATCGACCACCTGTTTGCATTGGAGTAAGGGATGTTCCAAAGTAATGCAAGAAAAGGAGAAAAAAAAAGAAAAAAACAGAAGAGAAAAACGGATTTGCTGGTGCGTTGAACAAAAGCAAAAAGATCTTACGGATACTAACTGTGGCTTAATTGCTGTCGATAAAAGTTTAAGATTCAAAACTTCCCTCCTTCCAACAAGGCGTTTCAATTCTAAATAATTATTACTTTTAAGGGTCTTTGAGAATCAAAAACTAAATGCAATTATTTTTTCTCTTATTTATTTTTTCTTGCGTGGTTACAACACTCCTCAGAACATTCACTTTACTTCAAATTTTATTAGTGTTAGAAATATTAGCTTTAATACCCTTAAATACTTTTTATGTGTATTTCCTGAAATCATGGAAACAATTGATTGTAATTAGCATGACCATTAGCAGTTTTATATATGACCAAAACTAAGAGAGCGGACCATAACTGGTCACAACTCTAATTTATTTCGAAATCTATACTTAGCCCATGATTGAAAATTAATCCAAATATCACTGTCATAAAAGTGTAATTTCTGAATTAACTCCGTTAAAAGTGCATCAAGAAACCTCTTTGTCAAAATGGAGGAAAATCCGACGAAAACTGGATTTGTATAACAAACGGAAGGAACAAATATACATACAAATATACATACATCCTTTTATATATCTATAGATTTCTCTCGCGTATTTTTCCGTCGCTACTCAAGTTCTTCCTCATTCCTTAATGAAATTTCTCATACCTCTTATTTCAAAGTTTAAGTGCCGACAATTGACGAAAAATAGACCTAAAGATTGTTTTTTTTTTTTGGTTCAATATTTCTTTTTTTTCTGTTTTTATTATACAATACTTTAATGTATGGCGTCCGAAAACTAAGCCGCCTTGGCGCGGTTGGGTAGAACTTCGTACTAAAACGGGAAGGGCATGCGCTAAATCCGGAGTGAAAAGTATCGTTTTAATGGAATTTTTCTTCAGTAAAATTCTAATCAAGCTTTCCATCATCATACACATTATGTGTCAAAAGTGCTTTTTTATTTTTTTATTTATTTTCGTAGATACAACATAACTTTATCCTCTTCCCGGCTTTTCCCGAGCTGGACTCGGGCAAGCGAAATGTTCCATTCTGGCTCATCCCGAGTGTAGCTCGGGCACTGTGAAAATGAACACTGCACAACCAGTCTTTCCCGAATTATTTCACATGTCCTTTTTATGGTTTCGGATGCTTTTATTTACTATTGTTGTTACTAGATAACATAACTATACAGTGTCTTGAGCTGCAAATTTAAGATCAGAGTAGGCGCCAACTCCAAAGTATAATGATTTCTGCCATACAGGAAGCCAACTTTACAGGTAAATACTCATTTATTACTCATTTATTTAAATAGATATTTTTACATTTATTTGTACGAAATGTGGCATGCGAATGATGTTATTATGTTTAAAAAGATATGTATGCATGAAAATAAGCATAAAAAAAATTGACATTTTTTGATCCGTAATCCCGAAATAAAATGAGCCTGGAAGGGGTTAGTAACGCTTCATCTGACTATAAAAGTAAGAAATAGTTGTAAAGATTATTTTCCCCGCTATCGGTGATAAACAGACAATTCAAGTTGTTGCTCTTATTTATAAAGAAAAAAAAAAGATTTTTGCATTCCTTCCGTCAAGAGCGAATACTTCGCACGGGTCAGTAGTATGGATTATTGTGAATTAAAAAAAAAAACGGCTGAAGTTCCTATCGGTTAATATATGTTACATACTGCCATTATACATATTTTTAACAAACTACATGCCATTTTTCAAAAAGATTTACATATTTCACCATCACAGCCGTCAATGCAAGCGATACTAGAAATTTCGAGACATGCTTCAATAAACATCACTATCTTCAAGAAATAAAACATATTTAATATCAAAGACATAAATTAAAACACGCCCCTTAACAGACTTAAAGTATATTAAAAACCCTTCGCTTCACGATAAATTCGTCCGACAGGCGCAGAAACAAATTTCATTCTGTTGCCGAAAACATTTTCCCTTCTTCTATCCCAGCATAACGGGGGCTCTTGAACTAGAATGTATGAGCGATAAGACTCTTTGAGGGGAGAAACTATGGCATAAATATTCGATGTTCATACTTAGTTTGCGTCTTCGCCGTTTTCGAAGACATTTTTCTCTCGTATCTGCTTTTAATATGTATTCTGCTGCAGCGTTTTAAAATAAAAATGTAAGCAAAGAGCTGCTTCTTGTATTTAGGAAGGCGAAACGCATTAACGTCTTTTTCGGAAAGATGTTCTTGTTTTCTTTTTTTTTTTTTTGAAAGTGAATTTTACGCAGGATGGTGTTTTTTGAGATCGGGGTTACGTTAAGGATTAGGGTGGCAGGATTAAACTATATATATATTAGGTGTTTATATATGAAGTCCGCCCTCGGGCGTGCACGAAGTCAGTGTAAATAACAACAATTAGAAAAATATTTGAAAAACGTCTAGCAAAAGTTTTGAAAAAACGTTATATGTGCAAAAATGTTATAGATTCAAAATGCAAAACGACAATTTTTCATAAACAACTAGAATTTCAAAAATTATCTGGGCAAGTTACTGCTTCGTCTACGGAGAGCGGGAGCAATTGGTAAAAATAATAATTTGCAGGTTTCTGAAGAGGTCAGCTGCACACGAGTTAGCATATCGAGAAAGGATGTTAAGTTTTGAGAAGTCCAAAAGGACGAAATGCTACTGCCAACTCATGAATACAACCAACCCCCCCGCTGAGTGGCAGTAGCATTCATGAGTAGGCAGTAGCATATCATTTTTTCGTCCTTTTGGACTTCTCAAAACTTAACATCTTTCTCGATATGCTAACTCGTGTGCAGCTGACCTCTTCAGAAACCTGCAACTTATTATTTTTACCAACTGCTCCCGCTCTCCGTAGACGAAGCAGTAACTTGCCTAGATATTTTTTGAAATTCTAGTTGTTTATGAAAAATTGTCGTTTTGCATTTTGAATCTATAACATTTTTGCACATATAACGTTTATTCAAAACTTTTTCTAGACGTTTTTCAAATATTTTTCTAATTGTTGTTATTTACACTGACTTTGTCTTTGTGCACGCCCGAGGGCGGACTTCATATATAAACACCTAATATTTAGAATTCATTTAATGCTTTAGCAGCAATTATGCGCTGATTGAATGTAGAATATTTTATTTTCACATTTTACCCATATATATATATATATATATATATATATATATATATATATATATATATATATATATATATATATATATATATATATATATATATATATATATATATATATATATATATATATATATATATATATATATATATATATATATATATAGGGGAGAGTGGTAATGAATGGGCCATGGTGATGAATGGGCCACTAACAAAACATGAAAAAGTACTTGCATGAATTTTTTTTTGATGCCACCAATAGATGTAGCTATTTGTTCTACTAAACTCATCCAATTTTCATTCGTTTGCGCTGAGCCATTTTCAAACTAGAGTGGCATGGTCAAGAATCTGACTGAAAAGTAAGTTTTCCCCTTTTTAGTAAAACATTTCCTAGCTAAAATGTACCAAGTATTTCACTGCATACATATGTATAAGCTAGTCTTTCCATATCTATAAACTAATCTTAAGATGTATTTTGATGTTATCTAAATTCAATGTACTCAAAAAACCTAAATGTATTCCAAAAGTATAGGTGGGGCTGAATGGGCCACTATGTCATGGTAATGAATGGGCCACCTAAATATTGTTTTTCTTTCTTTTCTTTGGATTTTCGCATTAATATGAAACACGACTGACTGTCATAGATAGATTAAGATTACTGTCGTCAAAATAGGCTTGTAGTAACTTCTAAATATAATTTGCAG
This sequence comes from Uloborus plumipes, assembly GCA_038373865.1. Taxonomy (NCBI): domain Eukaryota; kingdom Metazoa; phylum Arthropoda; class Arachnida; order Araneae; family Uloboridae; genus Uloborus; species Uloborus plumipes. Next base: position 56,977 of record JAXGGA010004404.1, read on the forward strand.
ATCTATATTATATTCCTATAGTACAATAGACCTCTGGTCGCAGTGCGTGGCTTGAAAAAGCCCCCTCTCTCCTTCAGATTATATTCCTCACAGTACAATTTCATTTTCTTTCTTGGTAACTTAAGTTAGATATTTCTTATCCCCAAAGTCTAGTAAATTAAAAAAAAAAAAAAATTTGAATTTTGACAAGTTTGAAAATGAAGATGAAGTTTTTGAAAGTGATTTTTAATATTATTTTTGAAACATATAAATTTTGTTAAATCATAGTGTGTATTATCTGTTATTTTTTATATATATATTTGATGTTATTTATTTCTTACAATCTCATTATTTAGTCATTTTTCTGCTACAATTGGTATGCATCACTTTCATTTTAATTGCATCAATTTTGATGTTTATATAATTTTAAATCAGTATGATTTTGCATAATCATATCAAGTGCCACATATATTTTGTCATGTTCAGCAAATAAAAGATTAAATCCACATGTTTTCATTGAATTCATTTAGTGGCCCATTCATTACCTTCGATGGCCCATTCAACCCAATAGGTGGGGTTGAATGGGCCAAATTTCAAAATTTTTATTTTCTATTATAATTCATTATAGACAGGTGCTAATCCTACTTTTATGACTTTTTTAGATAGCCAGATAAGTAAAGTAACTAAAACACCAATTTAGAGTTAAAACAAAGTGTTAGAAAAAAATACAAAAATTCAGAACCAAAAAGGGGCCCATTCATTACCACTCTCCCCTATATATATATATATATATATATATGAGAATGAATAAGAATGTTTCTATGGAAAAAGGACATATTACTACGATTTGGCAATAGGTAAGATGATATTTAACCATATTTTGCCAACATTTTTCAGAGAAACCATTGAAAATTAAAAGCAGAGTATTTGTACCATTACACTAATGTGTGGTAATCAATGAAATGTATACGAATGCTCTTAAAGAACCTGGATCCATTAAAATTTATGTTTATAGTTGAATTGTAGTTGCGTATGATTCTGTTTTTGCGCCGACATCAAAGCTTATGTTTAAAAGTAGTTTCGATGGTGTTCAAAGAAAAAAATTATTTTTTACTTCTTTAGAGCAATTTCCGACTGAAGTCGGTTCTATTTTTTTCCCAAAAATATTTTATTTCGTTCTTTTTAGTGTAAATGTACTAAAATTAATAATATAGTTAAAAAACTAAAAATTACGCTTTTAAATAAAGTTCAGAATAAAGTTTAAATTTAGTTGAATTTCATATTTGATTTAGTTAAGCCTTCATTCAAAATTCTCATTATCATTATTATTACTGTTTCATATCAACCACGTTTGGTAACAATGGATTTCATATTTAATCATTTGGGACAAATCGCTTCAAATTTGACTACTTATTAATTGATATCTTCATTAATTAAAATCGTACACTTATATAAATTAAAACTAATGAACCTGAAAAATTACCAATCTATCGGTACCTGGTTCGACTTTTAGTTCATTAGCGTTCAGGAGAACATAAAAAGATACTCAGTTTTTAACATAAGTTGATATATTTTAAAACAATGTTATTAGCATTACATGAAGATAACTAGCTGTCGTGGCCGTCGCGAAACTTTCTTCTATATCTATCTTATGAATTCCAGTTACAAAATAAAATACGTACTCGCCCGAATAATTGGAAACAGCACCAATTTCCCAATTATCGTAATAACCCTGCAAATGCAGAATCAATGAGCGAAATTGGAAATCATTACAAAAGCCTTGTTTAGATTAATTGCAAACATTTTATTTTTAGTAAAAAGAAATTGGCAATAGTTAAAAATTTCAAATCATTGAAAGTTTTCAGCTGTTTTGATAATTAAATAGCGTGAAAGCGATTTTTTAATGAATTAATTTTTCGCATTGTTGACTAAGCGCAAAAATCACCCCACCCTCCCCCTGGGGCGATTGGCGCCAAAATTTATTCGATGCTTGTTTCCGTATTGGGTTAGTGTTATTCCAAATTTCATTCAAATCGCAGCAATATTTTCCGAGATACAGTAGGTGCAATGACAAAATAATCACTTTTGATTGCTCCACCCCCTTTGAGATATTGACACACAAATTGAATCAGCACCTGTACTCAATAGGGTCTACCTATGGACCAATTTTCGTTTGATTCCGCCGGTTACTTCCTTAGATATAGCAGTCACCCCCGCGCAGAACACGTGCGATTGCTCCACCCCCCTTCGAGATATTGACAAACAAATTGAATCAGCATCTGTACTCAGTAGGGTCTACCTATGGACCAATTTTCGTTTGATTCCGCCAGTTACTTCCTGAGATATAGCAATCAACCCCGCGCAGAACACGTGCGATTGCTCCCCCCCTCCTTCGAGATATTGACAAACAAATTGAATCAGCACCTGTACTCAGTAGGGTCTACCTATGGGCTAATTTTCGTTTAATTCCGCCGGTTACTTTCTGAGATATAGCAATCACCCCCGCGCAGATCACGTGCGACTGCTCCTCCCCCCTTGGAGGAATTCGCTAAAAAAAGTCAGGTGTACCAGTTAACATGGTGGTACATATGTGCAAAAATTTTTGTTCGATTTCATGCAGTAGTTTTTGCTCTAGCGCGGCTACAAAAACTGGTCACACACATACAGACTCACACACAGACAGACACACAGACAGACATTTTCAAAAATGGTCGAAATGGACTCAGCGCTCCTCAAAACGTGCAAATCCGTCAAAATTCGACATTCGAAAATTTTCACGAAACCAATACTTTCTTCTATATATTAGATATAGAAGAAAGTAAAAATACTATAGAAGTGAATTAAGTCAGAGAAGCCTTACATTCAAAATTGGTCATTATTACGATTACTGTGATCCCGATTTCTATTTCGAACAATTTCTGCAGATTCCCGCTGTCAAACCCGGACCACGAGAGGATGGGGCCAATCGGAAATCAAACCCTTTCAAACAAAAAAAAAATTTTTGTAATCGGTCCAGGCGTCTTCGAGTAATCTTATAACATACAAAAAAAAATTCTCCGACGAATTGTAATAAAATTGTGATAAAAAAAAAGGTCGGTGTCGTAAAAAAATAAATAAATAAATAAATAATTTGAATTTTAGAAAGTATATAAACTAGAGTCAATTAAAAAGTCAAAAATTTGAAATTAGGGCTTATATTTTTTCATTAACGAAGCAACTTAAAACAACAATGCCCTCAAAATAAAACGCCAATTTTCAATTCTGCAAATGGTTTTTTTTTTTTTTTTTTTGTAAATAAAATTAACATTTCTGAAATGAAACTCGAAACGACTACATTTACCCACAAAATCGTCCAAACCAATGAAAGCAAGAGCACAATCTATTAAAATTAAATTAGATAATCAATTTGAAAATTTTTATCGATCATTTCTTTTAAAATAAAGCGAACGATACACTCACATAAAATTTACTTCCACCGAAAGTACCCAAACTTCTTTCAACGCCAGAATAAACAACAACAAAAATTTAAAGCCCGAGAGACCGCAGGCCGCAGCTGTCGAAATTGCAGATTGTTGTAATTCTCCTGACAACACCGCCGGAACTGGAGCAGTAAAAATTGTATCGCAACCACACACCTGTTTATCCAGAATAAAAAAAAAGGGCTTCGGCATTCAAAAAGAAATTCATCATCCTGCCAAACAGTTCGGTTATGAATAATTTGAAATTCCTATCTTTTGAATAGATAAGTGGTCGGTGTGCATAATTTTGCTCTTCTCAGTTCTTATCTAGGATAACACATTTCCCAGAAGTGAAAATGTTTCGCTTTATAAATAGCAGGGCTGGCAAAATTGAGTTAAGAAGTAGGTATCCTTAAAGAAAAATTCTGGCCCAAGCGACAGTTGCAAAAGTTCTAAAAGTTGCTGATTAATTAACAGTTTGCATAAAGTATTGAATTGAAAGAAGATTACAGTGAACTCTCACTTATACGCTGTCTCATTTATGCGCATTTTTCCCTTTTACGACGATTTTAAATGGTTCCACCACATTCCATAGCAAAATAATGATAGTATCATTCGTTTATGCGTCGCTCTAAAGATAATTATCTCACTTATGCGCCGAATTTTCTGTAAAAGGAAAAAAAATGTATTTATTTTCTTTAAAAACTAAGCATTTTTCTTCACTTTCCTCTTTAATCTTCCGCCTTTATTGCTCCACAGAAGGCATTTTCTCCCCATGAACTGGCGTTCATAGAAGAACAATTACCTATTATGGATCATTTTGAAGGGAACAACTTGTAATTAGGTATGCAACAATTTTTGTTTTCTCTTAATCATTGTAGTTACATTACAGTATTTGCCAAACCGTAGTAATATGTCCCTTTTCTATAAAAACATCCTCATTCATTCTCTCATTAGAACCTCTTGCGTTTTAGTCCTTTGCGTTATTTTCTCAATTTTTTAAACTCTAATTCTTGTGCTTCATATTCAACGAAAGTATGTATTTTGGTTAAGAGTAGAACTGCCATGCTCGTCATTTTGACCATAAAAGAATTTAAAATACGCTCTTATTTCTTCTTTTTAACAAAATTCTTTGATGTGCTCTAGCTTTGCTCAAATATTAATGAACATTTTGCACGTTCATCTTAGTTACCTTGTTTTGTTTCTAAGCACAATTTGCGAATACCTAGAACGTCTGACAACGGTAAGAAAGAACGTTGATTCTTTTTTTAATATTATTACTTTCTCCCAGGGCAGCTGGATTAGCTTCCTGCGGCATGTTTGTGCATAACGTCTCCCCCCTCCCTAACTTTTACCTCATTCTAATGTTATATTGATATAATCACTTTTATCAGTCTTGAAATCATGGAAGTTGAAGAATGTCTTGGGCATGTTTATCCGTCCTTTTCAATGGAGGAAAAGAGTACTCTAATTTCATATTAGCTACCAGTTTTTTTTTGGCTCTCTTCTATAAGAGGATTTCTGCCTCCGGCTCCATCAATCCTATTCCATTCTGACGCGTGCCAAAACGCACGAAAGTCCTTGGATAGAATAACCGAGTTGGCGATATATTTCACGAGGGCTTCTTGTTTCAATACTTAATACCATTTTGCACACTTTGTGAGACAGAATGCTTTGCTAAGTCTTCACTAAAATTTATATCGGTTATTCTGGCCTAGCCAGTCCAGTCATTTCAAGAGATTAGCATCAAAGAATAACTTTACAGTTAGGGAAATACACTGCTCGACATTGAAAATGTAACACCAAGAAGGAGTGGACAGAAATTGATGAAATTTGGTAAGAAGACAGAGACAGCATGGAACAATAAGTGATATTTATTTCAAAAAAATTTAGAGCAAGGACGGCGTCGGCTCAGTAAGAAATAGGAACACCGCGGACAGCGATGCACGAAGAAACACGTCTAGGCATGGAGTCAATAAGCCTGCGGATGGTGTCCTGAGGGATGGCACTCCATTCCCTTTCAACCATTTGCCACAGTTCGTCCTCTGAACGAGGCAGTGGCAGGTTCTGCAAACGGCGTCAAATCACGTCCCACACATGTTCGATTGGTGACAAGTCAGGAGAGTATGGTGGCCAGGAAAGCATCTGTACACCTCGTAGAGCATGTTGGCTGATTCGAGCACTGTGAGGCCGGGCGTGATCCTGTTGAAAAATTGCATTTGGCAGACCCTGAAGGTAGGGGATTGCCACCGGCCGCAGTACATTATCTACATATCGTTGGGCCGTCATAGTGCCCCGAATACGAACTAGAGGTGATACGGAATTGTATGCAATAGCGCCCCAAACCATTATGCCACGTTGTCGCGCTGTGGGGCGTTCCACGGTTACTGCCGGATTCGATCTTTCTCCACGTCGACGCCACACACGTATGCGATGACTATCGCTGGACAAACAGAAGCGGGATTCATCTGAGAACACTACGGTTTGCCATTCTGCCATCCACGTCGCTCTGGTCCGGCACCATTCCAAACGTTGGAGTCTGTGCTGTGAGGTCAATGACAGTCTTCTTAGCGGGCGCCGTGATTGCAGGCCACGTGCAACCAGTCGACGGGAAATGGTTCTGGTCGACACAGGAACATCCAGGGTACCTTGCACGTGCTGCAGAATCGACGTACAAGTGACTTGCGGGTCCGCCACAGCTTGTCGGTGAATCCGTCGATCCAAGCGGTCTGACGTCACTCTGGCTGCACCTGCACCCCTCAATGTGGCTACATTTCCTCTTTCCAACCATCTCCGACACAGCCGATGCACAGTGCTTGCATCCATGTGGGTATCAGCTGCAATTTGACGTATGGACCCACCTCCCCTTCTCAGTCCGATCACCATACCCCTTGTAAAGTCGTCTATATGCTGGAAGTGTCTTCGTTGAGGACGGCGTGGCATTTCCTCCTATCACACGTATCCTTCGAGACAAAAACCAAATTTCTCCGATAATTAGTCTGGCAGAAAAACCAACATGAACATAGCCCACTTTTCAACTTCATTCTCTTATATCTTACTTCACGTACGTCGGAGAGCTGCGCATTTCATATCATTTGCATAACTCAGTGACGTGCATCTACGGTAAAATTTGCATGAATTTCTGACCACTCCTTCTTGGTGTTGCATTTTCAATGTCGAGCAGTGTATGTAACTAGGCTTTATACTGCTTGAATAAACAGTCACAACTTGCAACTAATTTGGTGCTTTCGGTAAAATATTATAGCTCAATATGTAAACATAATTCTCAAAATTCACGCTGAACTTCGGGAAAAAAATGATTGGATTTGTTTTACGTCGTAAAACCTATCATTCCCTAAACACTTAAAAGTGTACGCCTCAAGAAAAAACTAATTCTGTGCAGAGATGGTACTAGAAGTAGCAAAAAACCTCTTGTACACCAAATTTAACTTTTTCTCGAAGGAAAGGATTACACTATCCCACTTTTTGCCTGTATTAAAGCACTTTTAGTCTGTTCTCGGACTCTTAGAAAATTTTATAAGACGCAGTCGTAACATTTTTTACATGACGAACCCTTTCCCTTTTAATAAATTAGCTAAATAGTTGTGCTTATCTTTCTTTTTTCGTGTTTTTTCATGTTATCTACGAAACATTAAAAAATATTTAAATTTGATCTATATTGTGTCCCGCTAGGTTAATTTTTTTTCCGTTCAATAGGTTGAAGATAAAGTCGCCCGAGTCGTGTTTTTTTCTTTTTTAATTAGCATTAATTTTTATTTTATACTTAATTTATGGAGTTTCTCTTCCAAGGACGGATACAAAGGAGGGACGATGGCCGTTCTTAGGAATTTAAGTCCTAAAAATGCAAGTGTAGTCCATTTTCGGCGACGTTAGGGTAACAGGGACTTTCTTCGGGAAATTTTTAGAAACTAAAGTTTTAAAAAATGCATTTTTGACGACCTTCGATGATGGTAGGGGGTGTTCAAAACTTTCCCCCGGAATCATTAATGTTTTGAAGTTCTATAAACGCAGCTTCAGAATAACTTTGGTAACGGAAAAAAAAATGAATATGTTCGAGTACCTCTTCATTCCCTTTCTGGGTTAAACCTCTAATTTTTAGTTGTTTAAATTAAAAATAAATTGGCAGACTCCCCTGCCCCAAGCATGTATGAATCAGATACGTAGTAAGAGATAAGAAAAATATACATCGTCTCTTCCTTGAACATTTTCTAAGTCCATCATTGTTTCTCGCCTTCTTTTAGATCAATTCCAAACAAGTTTTCAGTTAATGAGTGACTTTCTTTCATTTAGTGACCATTTTACGGCTTCGGCTGAACACTCTTTTGTAGTTTTGAGATAAGTAACGTACTCTTATTATCTTTTACAGTGAGTTTCAGAAACTCATAACCACAAAAGTAATAGTTTAAAGCGCTCATACTAAGTACTTATTAAAAACATTAGTCAACATATTAAATTTTATGTATTGACGAACGCACTCAATAAATAACATAACAAATTACTGCCCTGTCAGGGTTCAGTTCACTGAACCGTGATCCGAACATTTTGGCACGTATTGATTTTTCTAAAATATGCTTATTCCTAAATATATCGGAAATTTAACGGAGAGAATCTGTTTTGTGTCAACTGCAGAGGCAACACATTTTATTCAGTTCTGCAAAATATTTTCCTTAGCTTGAGAAACTGATGGTAGAATATTTGAAAAGGCAAAATATGAGACAGATATGACATTTTAAGAAGACCATTTTCGAACGCAAAGGAGGAAGAAAAAAACGCTTGGTGTTGACAGTAAAGAGTTCTATCATCTTTCGTTCTCAGAAACTCGTTTTTGATTTCTTTTTATGAATTTGTTTTTAAGAATTGATGCCAGAAAATAGTAGTTTTTGCTAAAACTTATACCTTTCATAAAATTTAAAATACCAGCACTTTTATATAAGTCTATATGATTTAAGGCATTCCAAGTTATTAAAGCTCAAGATTTACGCTATCTTTAAAACAAACATTTATTTACATTTATTTATTTATGTCTACACAATATATTTATAACATAACATTTTTATGTCCTAAAATCAACTATAAAGAAGTAGTCAAGTATAAGAGTGCAGTAGTTGTGGTGTGATTTAAAAAATTGGCAACTTAATCTTAGTTTCGGAAAACATTTTTAGTCATACTTTATGAAGTTGCGTGATCTGAATCGTCACAAAAAAATTTATTCGGTATTTTGCAAAAAATTGAGTTGAATTCCGAAAAAAAAACTTTTAAAGAGAAAAATTAACTGTAATTTGACGAGCATGATTATCGTCACTTCAAGCAAATATTATAAAACTAGGTATCTTAAAAATATATATATAATAAAATAAATATATGTTTGAAGCGACAGAGATGATGGCATATCGACAACAGCATTGCTTAATAAATTGAATCAATCAATAAATAAAATAATAATAAAATATAAAAATATGAATAGTCAATGTAAATTGCAAGTGCAATATACCGACAGCTCGGTTATGACATGCATAGGCTTAAGACGTTTTTGTTAAAAAGTCATCAGTCTGGAATAGTCAATCACTGAGCCGAGGGTAGCTGTCATCTAATTGAAGCTAAGAGTGCGAATCACTCGTAGCTAAAATAAATTTAACTCACCAGCAAGGTTGGGGCAGCAATGGGGTAGTAATCTGACAGCATAAAAAATTTCAAACTTGATAAGGAATTTGTTTAGCAACAGAGGCCCCGTTTATACAACAGGATTCAACCCGGAGTTAACTCAGCTTCGTGGAATCAGGCCATTTGCTGCATCCAACCCGGCTTTAAGCTGGCTTCAATCGGGTAGGAAATTTTCACCTCTAACATAGAGGAATTATTGCCGGATTTTCCCCACAATTAGGGATGCACCGATTAATCGGCAGTATCGATTAATCGGCCATAATCGGCAACTTTGCCGATTATTAATTATCGGCAAAATCGGGCCGATTAATCGGCAGAAAAAATGTTTTTCAAATATTATTCTTTAAAGTATACCTTCACTAAGAAACTAATGAATAATTTTTTCACAACAATCCTCACAGTTGATTTAAAGTTTTTTTTTTAATTAATTCACCTACTTTGAATAAATATACATAGACAATGTTGTAAAATTTTTCTTGTGGCGATAGTTTTCTCTTTAGTACAGTGCTTTTATATTCCCTCTAATTTTCAAAGAATAAAAGTATTGAATAAATTGTTACTAATTATTAAAAAATATAAATTAAAAATACTCCTAAATTGGAATGCTCACCACAGACTCCCGCTCACCCCTCTTTTTTTGGATTTTATATCCAATTAACATATCTAACAATGTGTTTGACAATAATATGAAAATTGGTTCCAAGAAATTTAATAAAATATTGAAATTATTTTGGGAAAACTAGGAAAATGGAAAAAAAATCTTTCAGAAATAAATTACTTGCTATTTCTAAACTTGAAATTGTATAAGAGAGGGAAAACAATGATGGTAAAATTGGTAGTAGTAAATCAATCATACTTATCATTAATCGGCTCAGCCGATTAATCGTCCGATTATTAACCGCCGATTATTCGGTAATCGGCCAATTTGCTTATCGGTGCATCCCTACCCACAATGCATTGCGTGGTCGCGTGTCTCCCCTCGTGTGTTAACTTTACACTTGTTGATCGGCGATCGGCGTGCGATTTAATTCTTCCGCGTTTGTTAGAATTGTTTTCATATTTTTATTTAATCATCGAAAAAACTTACCGTATGGAATGATGGGAACGTTAGCGCATTGAATGATGGGAACGTAAAGAAGAATCCGCGACTTTCCAAAAACGGGTCTTTTTGTCAGCTAGTCTTAAATCCCCCATTATTATCTGCCTCCTGCTCCAACCCGGGGGGAAGCCGGAGGATGCATAAACAGGGCCAGAGATTATGCAACTAGATACATTAAAAATATTTATAATAATACTAGTGGATATGCCCAGCTTTGCGACGGTTAAAATGCAACATGCAAAATCCAAGAAGGTATTTTTTGTGACAGCGTGGCCAGTAAAATTGGCGTAAAGCAGGGACATCATTTCGAAGTTTTCCAGGGGGGGCAAAGGGTGCATGCACAATGTAAAATTTACCAAAAAGTGGCAAAAGCCACGTCCACTTATATGCCAATACATTAATTTTCCAATATCAGGGGGGAGGGGGGCAATTGCCCCCCTGGCCCCCACCCCCAGAATCACGGGCCTGGTGTAAAGCACAAAGTGAAATGAAACTTAAATGTGTTATTTATCTGTGAAGATTTTCTAAAAAACTTGTGTTTCCATTTTTGAAAAATAAAAACAGAAGTATTATACATTCAAGGGTGAATGAATACCCACGAAAGAAGCATTTCTTAATTATTTGAATTGAGAGAAGCCACAGAAAACCACGCGAAGCAAAGACAAAAAGTTTTAACTAAAATTGGAAATTTTGTTTTTCTAATTGGTCTCTTGATGTCCCCAGTGAGCACACAAACACACTGAAATTTTTAGCGAAATCCAAGAAGAAGTTTTTGAGTTTATAAGGGACATACATAGGTATATAGAATACATACATTCATTTTTATACACAAAGATTATGCAATTATTTTGTCCGCTTTTTAGTTTTATATTGGCAACACTTGATCTAAATTCCTATGTATTTTGAAAGGATAACGTTACACTGTAATATTCATTCAACAGAATTAATGCGAGTATGCATGTAAAAAACTAGCATCAAAAATGTTTTGAAATTCTTTGCATTTTCGGAAATATAATTTTTTGTGTGCAGACATAATTAGGAACATTTTTTTTTCATGAACTTCAATGTAAGTTAGCCATTATACACAGACCAGTCACATTAATGTGACCACCACGTACTTTTGACGTCGACGTCAAATTACCAATCACAAAGGGCACTTGGTAGCACAATGCAGTTGAGGGTGTATAGAGGGTGTGTGACAGCCTTGGAAACTATTTCTATCATTAGCGTAATGCAAAAACGGAGCAATTTATCTGACGTCCAAAAGGGCATAATCATTGGCTTTCGGGCCAAGGGTGGAAGCATTTCCAAAATGACTGAGTTTTTGAGCTAGCTTTTCGCTTGCCATCGCGGTAAAAGTGCATCGTGCACGGCAAAATGGGACTGTCAAAAATCAGTGACGTGGAAAATGTGGTGCACCAGGAGCTATAGATGACAGAGACGAACGACGGCTGCGGAGATGCGTTCGGGTTGATAGAAGGGCTACCGTTGAGCAACTGACCCCCCAGATAAACCAAGAGGCTACCAACATCATTTCCCAAACTGCTATTTAGCGGACGTTGCTACGTCTAGGCTCCCGAAGCACAAGATTGGTTCATGCAGCTATGCTGACTACTGTCCATCGACGACGAACCCTGGAATTTGCAAGCACGTACAGCAGCTGGACGTTTATTGAGTGACAACAGGTAGCATTTACTGATGAATCACGTTTTATGCTCCATCGGGCAGATGGACGTTGGCGTATAAGGCGTGAAACCTCTGAAACCAAACACCCTCAACCATTGCCGGAACGGTCCAAGCTGGAGACGGGAGCATTATGGGCTGGGAAATGTTTTCCTGGCATTCTCTGGGCTCACCCATCATTGTGGAAGGCACGATGAATTAATGCAAGTACGCATCTGTCTTTGCGGACCATATCTACTCCTTTATGTGCATTCTTTTTCCTCAGGATGATGGCATCTACCAGCAGGACAATGCGAAGTGTCATACAGCTGCCAGTGTACGTGCGTGGTTCGAAGAGCACCAGAATGAGTTTACTCTTCTTCCCTGGCCAGAAAACTCTCTTGATTCAAACAGAATCAAGAATATGTAGGACCATCTCGATCGGGTTATTCGCTCCATGGATCCTCATCCGCGTAATATAGCCCAGCTGGCTACAGTATTGGCGTCAGCATGACTCAATTTGCCAGTGAATACCTTCAGGGACCTAAATAAATATCTTCCTGCACGTTTCGCTGCAGTTCGCTCAGCGAAAGGTGGCTTTTCAGGCTCTTGACAGGTGGTCACATTAATGTGACTGGGCAGTGTAAATATTAGCCATATTACTAAGAATTAGAAATGGAAAGTAGTTAATTATTTTATCATACAAGTTAATGCTTAACATATTTTTTTAAAATCAATGATGCAATTTCTCTCGTTATAAAAAAAAAAAAAATCTGTTCAATGTGCATAGTTTCATTTCAAAATCGATGAAAACGAATTGGTTTAAAAAAAATGTTTAGAAATGGCATTTTGAATGTTATTTAAATTTTATTTCTCTTAGCTGCCCAGCAATTGGAATAAAAGCAAATCAGAAGGTGCATTGTCGGGATACTTGTGGATGTGGCAACCCACCGTATTTCATTAATTTTTCCAAGGGTCAACTGTAACAGTGCTGTTTTGTATAATCCAGTTTTAAAATCACGCGATTTTCAGTCTCTGGAATACATTCACTTCATATAGTGCCATTAAATTTTTTGTGTCCAAAATCTTGAAAATTTAGCTGCAATCCAAGTATTTTTCATCAAAACCATCTGTTTTTTAGAGTGCTGTATGTGAGTATTTTCTCACAAAAGAGCTGAAGCTTGTTGATAACTAGGATAACTACGTCACCAATCGACACATACTAAAAACTGAGTATCTTTCTATGCACTGCTTCTGTCTACCAAACGCGAATAAACTGAAAGTCGTGATATCTACCGATAGATTCGTAATTTTTCAAGCGTCATTAGTTTAAACCAGGGCTTCACTAGATAGCGTTTTATACAGGCTATATCATTACTCAAAACATCAATGGTGAAGATTTGCCCGCTAGAGAGCGCTGAACAAGGACCACCCAAATGTTTGTTTACATTTATTAGCATATTATTTCTGCTGTAAAAAACGATGTTTATCTTATCTTTAAGGATTAAAAAATATTGATATAGTTAATTGAAGTAGTGTACACAGTGAACTGATGCCGAAGGCCGTATTAGTACTGCTTTTTAGGGGAAATAAATTCCCTTTTCAGGTAAAGATATACAAGCAAACGTTTTATACGACCAACTGTATCATGGCGAACTGTGGACTGAATTTTAAAAAGTTCTATGGCAACCCGTTGGTAGTGTTGGCTCGCTTAGCGAATAGATTCGCCATTTATCGCTCTGCGGTGCCAGTGTCGTTTCATAGTTGATTAATAATTAGAATCAATTAAAATGAAAAATAATTCGCTAACTAATTAAAATAAGCCGTTAAAATGCAGAATAAACTAGCAAATAAAACAAGCTTTTCAATGACGTTAAAATATACTAAAATAGAATTGAATGCCAGATTGTTAAATTGTCGCCAACAAATTAACTTTTAATTTTGTCTTTTTTTTATCTAAATTGTATATAATGTTAGTTACCATAAAATTCGATAGATGTCGCTGGACAATGACCACCGTTTTTATCCCAAGGATTTTGATCAAATGAAACAGCCTGTACGAAACGCTATCTAGTGAAGCCTTGGTTTAAACTAACATGAGGTTTGATAAAGGAATTCTAAAGAAATTGAGAAAAATCAACTTTAAAAAAAAAAAAATTTCTCAAATTTAAAGCAATTTGTTCCAAATGATTAAATATGAAACCCATTGCAATAAAACGTGCTTGATATGAAACAGTACAAAAATGATAATGATAATTTTGAATGAAGGCTCAACTGAATCAAACACGAAACTCATTAGCGGGCCAAGTGTGTAGTATGTCTTTAAATCTTATGGACAGTAAATTATATAACACAATAAAACGTCAGAATGAGGTGAAAGTTGGGGGGACGTTATACATCAACATGCCACAGGAAGCTAATCTAGCTGCCCTAGTATCTAGTTTGCAACTAAAACTTGTAAAATGTACTTCTAAGACATTTTTTAGGCTCTCTATTAATACAAAACCGACTCAAAACACCCTACAAAAAAACCTTCTCAAATAGGTATGTTTTCCACAAAAAGTACGGCAATCCTTCCACTGCAAACCAACGATAAGTGCAGTAAACTCTTACTTATACGCCGCCTCATTTATGCGCCTTTTTCACTTATACGACGATTTTGAATGGTCCCAACACATTCCATAGCAAAATAATGATAGTATCGTTCGTTTATGCGTCGCTCGAAAGATAAATATTTCACTTATGCGCCGAATTTTCCCTAAAATGTATGAAAATTTATTTATTTTTTCATTAAAAAATAAGCATTGTTCTTTACTTTCCTCTTTCATCTTTCGCCTTTATTGCTCACGGAAGGCCTTTTTTCCGCATGAACTAGAGTTCGGAGAGGAACAATTATCTATTATGCATCGTTTTAAAGGGAACAGTTTGTAATTAGGTATGCTACAACCTTTGTTTTCTCTTAATCATTATAGTTACGTTACAGTAATTGCCAAACTGTAGTAATATGTCCCTTTTCTATGGAAACATTCTTATTCACTCTCTCATTATAGCCTATGTCGAGTTTTAGTCCTTTAAATAGGCTTGCTCACTTATACGTCTCTCTCACTTATGCGCCCTTTCCTGTTGGTCCCTAGCGCAGGCGCATAAGTGAGAGTTCACTGTACTTTCATCGCGCAGAACACACGGATGCATCACTGTATTATCTCGTGAATATTCACACAGAGATATGTGACACAACTGATACGAAATCCCATAATGCAAATTAGTGTAGTATTCCCCATCGCCGGTAGAGCATTGCTGTGGTGATTACCGTCGAATTTCACTTGTCCCCTGCGGCGAGCACCGGCTATTAAACGCGCCGGAAGCTTAATGTTCGGCGACATAAGGTGCTGTGATAATGTGTTAAATTATGTGATGAAATATTTGGGGAATACGATCGGATTAATTTTGCTGGGAGG
This sequence comes from Uloborus plumipes, assembly GCA_038373865.1. Lineage (NCBI taxonomy): Eukaryota > Metazoa > Arthropoda > Arachnida > Araneae > Uloboridae > Uloborus > Uloborus plumipes. The sequence goes on from JAXGGA010004404.1 coordinate 72,315, forward strand.
GCTTGCCAGCGGATCGGCTTCTATATGCTCTATTGGAGTGCAGGTGAGACAAAAGTGAGGTTTTCTTAAAAATGATAATAGATTTTTTTTGAAATCAATACTGTCTGGTTTCAACAATATGGTGGTATTTTTATTATATTGTGGATTAGATTATTTTCCGGCGTTGCCCGGGTGCTTATTAATGCAACATTATTTAAATAATTTTTCATTAATTTTTCTGCATTATACAAAATTTGTGCCAATATTCTAATAAAGTAACGCTTATTAAAGTATTCTTCAATACGCTAATAAAGTGAAATTCAACCATTCAATTACATTTAAAACATGATTTTTTTATTTGACTTGGGTAGTCTAGAAAAAAAAAACATAAGCACACTTCTATTTTCAGAAATTCATAACATCGTCACTTAACCCACAAGATTGATCAATGATCTTAATTGACAAGAAGTATCTTACAAATTCCAGTTGTAAGATACTTCCTGTTATAAGCAGAGCTACCAAGAGAAGTGCAGGAGTCCTTTAATCCCCAGAACTTATTTTTATGTTCAAAACGCTTGAATTTTGACTAAATTGGGAAATGAAAGGAAGTTTAGGAGCTCAACCTCTGTGTGCTCCCATTAAAACCTATCGTTGACGATAAGCATCATACTGTAATCATATTCCATAGATGATATACTTCATACTTGTTATTCTAAAATGTACATTCAGAGAAAAAAATGTAATTTCTTCTTTAAATCCATTAACTCAAATTAAATCAATTGATTTCCTTGTCAAAATTTAGAGGTGTTAGTACTTGTAATGAGATTGCTGTTTCTACTCTCTGATTTCCTTAGGTAAAACCTCCCATGTATTTACGCATGCGTCAGGACTCGGATATTATCAAAATAGGGGTGATAGGTAAGATAACAATAAGGAGAAGAATAATAAGAAGCATTTTGAGCCGTACCAAACAACGTGGAACGATGCTAATTTCAAATACATAGTTTAGTTGAATGTGTCAAAAGGATATAGCAAATGCAAGTTTTAAATTGAAAACTTCGGAAAGTTCCCACTCACAACCCATCACACCTTTTTTTAAGTGGAACGGTTCCCGAGTGTTAGGCGCGGTTTTCACTGACGGACGACAGTATACGTTTTTTTTTTTCGTATTAGTTTTATTTGTTAATTTACTTCTTTTTATTTGTGTTTTCTTCACATTGAATTAGACCTCACATCAGGGACGTCATTTCAAGTTTTTCCAGGGGAGGGGGGGCAAAGGGCTCAAACACAATGTAATTTCAATAGAAAGCAATAAAAACCACGCCCACTTATATGTATATACATTGATTTCTCAAAATCAGGGGGGGGGGGAATTGACCCCCCCTGCCCCCCTAAATGACGGGCCTGCCTCACATCTTTCCACTTAACCCTACACTGCATGATTTTTTGTTCTTTGAAAAACATATATATGTTTTTCAGTGCAATAAGAAAACACTGGAAAACATTTTCAAAAAACTAATTTTGAGGATAAATGGTTATATTTGCTTTTTTATGCTTAAGTTGTCTTAGGCATGGTCATAAGGAAAAAATAGTCCATGTATCCAATTGGCAACGCTATGCAGTGTAGGGTTAAGGGGTTACAGTACAGTACCTTTCTAACAATTTTCTTAAATTTACGTGAAAAATGTAATTCTTTGAAATCTTTGTTTCTGCACTTATTTAACAATCAATAATGAACTTTCAAACATTAAAAATTTTGCCCACTTTTTTTTGAAAATTTGAAAAATTTAAGAGAATTTCAATTTTTTTAAAACCCTAAGGCTTTTTTGTTTTTGCATTAATTTCAAAATTTCTTTTTGCTAAACGATCACAAGAATTACCTCTAAAAATCTGTGCATTCATTTTCTTATATATAATTTTTTAAATAATTTAGCTAGAGCATTGCTATTTTCTCCGAGTATTTTAAATAACTTTTACTTCTGAAATAAGCAATATTTTTTTTTTTTTGCTCTTTTGGTCATTTTTGAGGTACTGTGACCCCTTAATGGATATGTTAATGTCCTTTTTAGTTTCAAAGAACATATTTTAGTTAAATTACTCATTATTCTTAAAATTTTTTAAAAAGTAATAAATCGAATTTACTTACTAAATAAATAGTACTTGTACATTCAGTGAAACTAGATCTTTTCAAAGCTATCCGCCCATTTCCTGCATCTAGTTCCATCAGCTAAAATGTAGCAACTGGTACAAATATTTCATTTCTACTCTTCATTTGCACACAAACTTAATCAAAGCATTCATTCGATTAATTTGTACACGAACTTAGAAAAGTTATTCAAATATTTCGACAAGTATAATTAAGTCGCCTCAATTTGCTGAAGTCAAGTCAAGTGCAAATATTTAGGCCAGTTCTTTTCAGAGTTTCTCTTCAAAGTGAATTAACATGACACTGAATCGTTTTCGGAAATGTGATTGGATAGTGAATATTCATAAGTCACACAATTTGCAAGTAGCGTTTAAAGTACGAAACTTCAAATTAACTTGTCGTTTTCATCAACGAAATAGATTTCTGTCAGTTTTAATATTAGATTAGGCATTCCAACCCTTTGGATTATGCAAAACATACACTTATGAGACTCAAACACTGACATTGAAAATCTGGTAAGTATATTGTTAGTTCCAGTTTTGAATATATCTGTAGTAATTCAGTAAAAATTGAAAATTATTCAGTAAATAAAGTATTAACTTTTGATTTCTTTGTTGGACTCAACAAACATATTACTTATGAAACTAAAATCAAAATTTTAATTTATTTATTTTTTTATTTATTTATTTAAAGTATTGCGCACAACAGACGAATCCAGTAACAGTGGCAAGTAAAACAAGAACAATTAAAACAATTTATACATTCAAAATATTGAAAAATATAGACTTACAATAATTAAAAGACTTAAAAATGTCTAAAAATATCTGAAACAAGACAAGGAATTAAAATTTCGTAAAATTTTAAAAGACAACAAATGAATTAAAACAAATTACACATTTAAAATATTAAAACAAATAGACTTAAAATTATTAAAAGACATATTAAAAATGTCCAAAACGCGACAATGAGAGTTAAAAAGTTTGTAAAATTTAAAAAGACAAAAATTATCAACATAATTAAACTTTGTAAAAATATTTTTAAAACACAGATGACTCCTAAGAGTTCTATTTGGAACAGCAAAATGGATGGAATTAATAATATCTGAGCAGTCAATAAGATTGTTAAGGGCTTTATAAAAAAAAACAAGACACAAAAGTTCATGAACACAAAAGTTTAAAAAACTAACGAGCCAACTGGGGAATCACTGGAGAGTAATATAATTAACGCATTTTTTTCTGAATCTCTATCAAATTATTGCATTATTAATAAATGAAAATATAATTGAAAGACATTAGTATTCGTTTAGTAAAAAATGTTTTGTAACAAAATGATTTAACGTCCTCGAGAATGTTTAAAGGTAGTGTAAAAACATAAATAGGTGCATAACAAATAAATAAAAAACAAATAAGTAAGTAATAATAAATAACCAATAATAAATAAATAAATTAAAAATAAGAAAAGAAATGATTTTTACTTGTGCATCGAGTTCTCCACAAAAACACGAGTGTGTTGATAACGTACATCTACATTGAAAAATTTTCTAGTTTTTTTTTTTTTTTTTTTAAACTAATTTTCGCATAGATAAGATGTAATCTTCAAGTGTGTATGTTCGGGGTAAACTCTGAAAACTACCGTAAATATTTCTTTGAAATTTTTAAAACAGGTATTGGCTAGACTAGAGAAGATTTATAGACCCTTTTGGAAAAAAAAATTTTTTTGGTTAAAATTGGGACTGTGTCAAGATCTCGGTCATCAAAATTTCCTTGAAATTACTATAATAGGCAGAAACTATTTCACCGTAAAGCCAGGAAAAAAATGAGAAGTCATGTATTTGTCATGCGCTTCTCTTTAAATGTCAAAAAATGAACACAACCTTTGATTTAGCTTTTCAAAAAATAATGATATCTCAACAACACGTGGAATTAAGAAATGAAACAAGTTCTATCGAAGTGAGGGTTGTGGAGTTGTGGAGTTGGTGTCTCTAGAAAACAAATTCAGAGCTAAATTGAACCAGTACAGTACAAGACTTCAATATAGTATCAACTTCATTTCAACCCAACTTTGTGCTAGACTCTTTGTGCTAGATCTCTACATGGAAAATATTCCTCGTTTCTCTTAACGCTTAAGATCTGTATGCGCTTGATAAACGTAAAAAATAGACAAAAAAAATAAAAGAAAAATTAAGCTATACTAATCCAGCAAATGTTAATAGTATTCCTTGAAATAGTCCCTGTTACAGGCTACGTTGAAACGAGGGTTCGTGAACCACCGATTGGGACCCGATGTGCTAGAAATTACGCTTTTCAATTCTGAAGAAAAGACACTTGATAACATATGTTCTGCTCGGTTTTGGCTTGTATTTTAAAGTATACAGGGTGAGTTTGATCGAATCTGCCATACGAAAAGGGGTGATAGAAGAGCCCAAGTGGAGTATAGAACCACCCATTAGTGGTGTCTATTCTTAACCGTAACCGAATAATATTATATTTAAGAAAAATTCGCAAAAAAAAAACAAAATTTTGAGAAAAAGACCAATTTCTGAACTTCCTGTCGAACCTACATACAAAATAAGTACATATTTGGAAAGAACAGACAAAATACTTTAAAACGACACTTTTTTCATCAAGATAGTCGCACTTCACAGTGAGTTACAAGTTTTCAAACACTGGAAACACTCAAAAATGAAATTTCATCAAACTTTTCAGTCAAAAATTTCAGAAACAACCGTATGAGCTACAACCGGTCAAATGCACCAAAAACTTTCCCATTTTACTAGCTTTCAGATGATACAACAGAAAATTATATTGGGCTTTAAGTTTAGCAGATATTCTGACTTTTGTTTGAAACAGTATGAAAATCGCCCTTTGTCAGAATATGGAAACCAGCAAAAAGTCAGACTTTTATGTTCTAAATTTTCTATTTCATGTAAGTGTACTGATTTATTTATTCAAGAAAAGGAAAATTTTATGACTAAATATTAAATTATAACACTTTATTAAGTTAATAATCACAACAGAAGATAACAACACGTAGAAACAAAGGAAGCATTACTTTAACGCGCTTTTCACAAAGAAAAATTCAAAATTAAATGAGTTACACTAACATCTATGAGTACATTTACATGTAAACAATCCTCAAAATTTCCCAGAGCTACTGAAATTATCATCCCCCACACCGGATAGATGCCCTTGGCCTTTTAAGAGCAAAAACTACCGTCGCTCTCAATGAAATTTCATTTCTCATTTTTGCTACTGCTCCATCAAGCCAAATGCGCAAGTCCTGCAAACTGGTTGCATCTGAGCAGTAAACTGCTTGTTTCAAGAATCCCCAAACAAAGAAGTTCACTGGCGTCAGGTCTGGTGATCTAGGTGGCCAAGGAATAGGACCCAAATGACAGGATGAATGGACTCAATGAAATGAAATTTCATAGAGAGCGACGGTAGTTCTCGCTCTTAAAAGGCCAAGGGCATTTATCCGGTGTGGGGGATGATAATTCCAGTAGCTCTGGGAAATTTTGAGGATTGCTTACATGTAAATGCACTCATAGATGTTAGTGTAACTCATTTAATTTTGATTTTTTTTTTTTTTTGTGAAAAACGCGTTAAAGTAATGCGCGTTAAAGTAATAAAGTTTGTTTCTACGTGTTGTTATCTTCTCTCGTGATTATTAATTTAATAAAGTGTTACAATTTAATATTTAGAAATAAAATTTTCCTTTTCTTGAATAAATAAACCAGTACACTTACATGAAATAGAAAATTTAGAACATAAAAGTCTGACTTTTTGCTGGTTTCCATATTCTGACAAAGGGCGATTTTCATACTGTTTCAAACAAAAGTCAGAATATCTGCTGAACTTGAAGCCCAATATGATTTTCTGTTGTATCATCTGAAAGCTAGTGAAATGGGAAAGTTTTTGGTGCATTTGACCGGTTGTAGCTCATACGGTTGTTTCTGAAACTTTTGACAGAAAAGTTTGATGAAATTTCATTTTTGAGTGTTTCCAGTGTTTGAAAGCTTGTAACTCACTGTGAAGTGCGACTATCTTGATGAAAAAAGTGTCATTTTAAAGGATTTTATCTGTTCTTTCCAAATATGTACTTATTTTGTATGTAGGTTCGACAGGAAGTTCAGAAATTGGTCTTTTTCTCAAAATTTTGTTTTTTTTGCGAATTTTTCTTAAATATAATATTATTCGGTTACGGTTACGAATTGACACCGCTAATGGGTGGTTCTATACTCCACTTGGGCTCTTCTATCACTCACACCTTTTCGTATGGCAGATTCGATCAAACTCACCCTGTATACACTGCAAAAAATGAACTGTTGTTTTTACAGTATAATACTGGCGGCCGAGGTTCCAGTTTAAAACTGTAAAATGCGCAGTAATAAACTGCAAAAGTAGCAGTTTTACAGTTTATTACTGTAAAGTTAGCAATTTTTACAGTTTATTACTGTAAAGTTAGCAATTTTTACAGTTTATTACTCTAAAATTAGCTGTATTATACTGTAAAAACAACATTCATTTTTAACAGTGTAAAAAAAGTGTTTTAAATGATTATCAATAATAAAATTACGAGGCGCGTTTTTAAAGTAAGTACCATTTTGGGATAAATTAAAAACAAGCAAAGATATCTTTATAACTTTTTTTTTACATGAAAACCCATACCGTAAACACCTTTTCAACATCATTGCCACCAATAGAAAGGCACTCAGCATATCGTACAATCAGCTTTTGAAGTTCCTCTTCAAAGAAATATGCCGCCACTGCATTACGATCATTCTGACATCACCATCATCGTCGTGGCACTAGCTAGCCGCCGAGGTGCTGCTTCAGATGCAAAAACCGGTTGTAGTCACTGGTTGCTCGATCTGGGCTACTTTTGCACAAAATCTTCATTAATGAAGGAAGGTCGACCACACTTCGTTCTTCGGTGTGCACATTAGAGGGGTTATCTTTGAACGCTCAGACCCAAATCCTAACCATTGCATCGTTCATTGTGATTTCACCATGTCCTGAAGAAAGCTCGCTGTGATTATCGATAGGTTTTTCTGGTAAAAAAACGAACTACCGCCAGTACCTCACAGTCGGCGGCACTCTCAGTCGATAGAAGCTTTTTAAAGCTGATTGTACTATATGATGAGTGCCTTACATTTAATGGCAATTATGTGGAAAAGTAATTTAAGGCATGGGCTTTCATGTAAAAATACAATTGCACGGATATTTCTGTCTGTTTTTCATTAACATCAAAACGGTACTTACTTTAAAAATACGCCTCGTATGTAATAATATCCATTTAACCATTTTTTTTATAAATTTTTATTTTTTAATAAACCGATTATGCGAACTTTGTAATTTCAGAATTTGCACTGTATTCGCAGTCGATGTTCAAAATACTACTTCCTTTTACTATAAAACAATTGTTTTCCGTCGACTGAGACAAGAGAGCTTCATTTTCAAGCAAATTTCCTCACTGATTGTTAATAGATTTTATTAACTTATCACAGGCTTAAAATGTAATAACTGTACTCAAAAAGCTCCTGATTTATGAAAGATTTTCCTGCAGCTGTGCCGCTTAATTAATCTAAAATACTGGTTGCAAACAGCTAATAAGACAAAGCAATCTATCATGCATATCCACTTCGTTAACATGCACTGGACGCTGTCTGATTAAATTTCTCCCCTGCACTTAATTAATGCCCAGAGTTTTCAATTCAAATTACACAAGCTCCGTAATCATCCTCCTTGGCGTCTGGGAGCGGGGGGTATCGCGAACATCGCTTCTCGGGAGCGAAATTTAAAGCAAACTTTAAACATTTAGATTCTCATTTGTTCCATTTATTGCGAATTAGCAATAGAAGGGCAATTTGCGAGTACTTTGTTTTGGGAAATTGCTTGCATTGTCGTATATAACGCTCATTTTACCATGAAAATAAGCCAAGTGTGTGATGACATAGTCAAGAAGCAAAATAGGAAGCGTTGCTCAAACATATTTAAACCAGACTGTAAAAAATCAATGTTGTTTTTATAGTATAACACAGCTAATTTTACAGTAATAAAGTGTAAAAATTGCTAATTTTGCAGAAGTAAACTAAAATTGTTACTTTTACAGTACTAAATTGAGACATTGCTAATTTTGCAGTCAGAAACTGTAAAATAGCTAAATTTATTGTTTATTACAGTGCATTTTGCAGTTTTTAACTGGTACCTCTGCTGCCAATATTATACTGTTATTTTTACAGTATAATACAGCGAAATTTTACGGCAATAAACTGTAAATTTCTAACTTAACAGTAATAAACTGTAAAACTGCAAGTTTTACAGTTTAGTTTATCACTATGTATTTTACAGTTTTAACAAAAAAGCGAGAAAACAAAAAGCTGTAGAACTGTAAACTAACTTTACAGTAAAAAAACTGTAAAATTGCTAGTTTTACAGTTTAGTGCTGTGCATTTTACAGTTTTAAATTGGAACCTCCGGCTTCCAGAATTATACTGTAAAATCAACAGTTCATTTTTTGCAGTGCATAGAAAGTGCTTTATAAATGAGTAAATACTTTAGAAAACATCCTCTGGCATCAACAATTTGAATTACATTTATTATTTAAATTGCATCAGAGGCTCATTGCGGAATACGGACCAGCATAACCGGAGTATGGGGCTGGTGTGTCCTCTATGCAAGATTCTGTTAAAAAATGCTCTAAAAAGTTAAACTGCAGATTTTAGAAACCATTTAGAACAATGAGAAATATTTCAAAACGCTTTTGGTACACAATCAAACTTCTCATTTATTTTTTTAAGAAAAAAAAAAGTACAAAAGGGGGCGGTGCCCTGAGCCCCCCTCCCCCCACTAAATAAAACGATTTCTGTGAATCATACATACTCATATTTCCCTCAAATCAATGTCACGCCAGTCTTTCTTTGGCTTCATCAATATCCGTCTAGGTTTTTATCCTTCGAGCACAGCAACTAGTCTTAAGCACCAAACGAACAAAATGCTCCATAAAACTCCCAAACCTCCGCATTTCCTTAAAACTTTCGAAGTGAGTCATCCGTGCTTCAGCAGCGACATAAAGTACCTGAGAGCATCCATCAAATTTTAAAATGTGACTGAACATCCAAATCCCAAAAGTAAAAATTCAGCTCTCTCCCGATAAGGAGGATGGATTGTTGACTAAGGTATATACAGCGGCTGATATGTCCTCGCTGAAAGATAAATCTATCCAGTTTTAACAACATGAATCTCTGAGGCATTTATTTCAGGAACGTCTTTTTGGTGATAGTTTCATCTCGCGCTGTGTTTAAGAGATCAGAGAGGAGAGATATATGTGCTGCTTTCTTCTTTTTGGAAGTAGCTATTATTTATTGAAAATACTCTTTGGTAGATATATTATGTAAGAAGATTAAACGTGTAGTTTCAGGTTTCACATAATTAATTTAATTTCATCGCGTTAATCAAAGTAAAATTTGAAGGAGAGTACAAACAACAGCGAAGTTTTTCCTTTTGGCCCAAATTATTATATCAAAGGTTAATAAATTCGTTTTGGAATGTTGTGGAGGTCGATAAAAGACAGGTACTGTCCATCCGTGAAAACCGCCCTTGACAGTTCCACTTAAAAAAGGGTAGGTGGATTGTGAGGAATACTTTTACGAAGTTTTCAATTTAAAACTTGCATTTGATATATCCTTTTGACATATTCAACGTAACTATGTATTTGAAATTAGCATCGTTCCATGTTGTTTGATATGGCTCAAAATGCTTCTTATTATTATTCCCCTTATTGTTATCTTACCTGACACCCCTATTTCGGTAAGATCAGAGAAGACCTGATGCATGCGTAAATGCGCGGAAGGTTTTACCAAAGAAGATCAGACAGTAGGAATGTTATTTTTGGGTTTTAGAGGATTAATTGCCAACACCCCCACCCTACCCCCTTGACTTGAGAAATCAACGCGTTTATGAAAAGCGTTTGCAGTTTTTGTTGTTAAAAAAAACAACATTAATTATACGTTTTTTGTTCCCATTATTCTGGAAAAAGTCGAAATGACGGAGTTGAAGATATAAGTAGCGCACGTTTCAATCTACGCATAACCGACTGGTACACCAAAAACGTTGGGTGTCAAAAGAAGTGAGAATTGCTTAGGGGGCAGAAACTGCATAGCTGATTTTTTTTCTAATAAAACTTGGCTGTATTATTGGATTTTAGCATTACTATTTAATTGACCTCTAAAAAATCTGGAATATGGCCTCCAAAATTGGGACAAATGCCAATTTAGATTCTACCCCCCCCCCTTCTAATTCAAAGTTCTATTCTTATGAAGTAACATGAGAAAATATGTTTAGTTTTTATTTTCATGACAAAAATTAATTCGCCCTGTAAAATAACTTTTAAATTGATCATTTATTTTTAACTCTGGGAAGTGAGGCAGGCCCCTTTGGGTTTAAAAGTAAGGAAACAATGCTTTTTCATCCCCCCACCCTTACAACTGTAGTTGAAAAGAGCATGACAGAAGTACTAAATATCAGTTTTTTGTGTGAGTTGAGCTCAATATGGCAACGAGGAGCATTAGTACAATAGAATTTGATGTTCTTATTTTTAGACAGGTAAATCTGGAGAAAATTAAATTTAAAAAATGACCCAAACGTTTACAGTACAATGAAGAAAAACTAAAATTTCAAACTTTCAAGTGCGCTTTTCCCGAACGTTGGAAATATTAACGTTTCGCCTTCTATCTTTGTGCACTTCAATTGTGGTAAACGAAAAGAGAAGGAATAAACGTGCACTGTTGAGCGAATTAATGTGAACAAGAAACTACGTTTGGTTTTTTGGCTGGTCATATTGTAGTCTGCCGTACTCTTGTTTTTTATGATACTATGAAACATGGGGGTGCGCAGGTTACGTTTTTTAAGTAATTTTGATTTACTTTATAAACAAGTTTTTTATCCTCTTAGTTCTTTCTACGATGGTCTAGGAAGCAGTATTCATACATATTTGGTTAGAAGCATTTCACATATAAATTTAACACCCAAGAAACGTTTATCCATTACTTCTTTTCGCACATAAAAGCTTACACAACGTGAAAGTGCTTAAAAATGTAAGTAATTGCAGTTCAATCAAATAAGAAAAAAAAAACCCGCAAAATGAAATTGGTTCACTTTCCTTTTGTAGTAAAAAACATTAAGGTAAAAAATGTGCAACAGGTACTAGAGACGATGCATTTCTTATTGAAACCAGTGAAATCAGAAGTAGTATTAGATTAAAAGTTAAAAGAAAAGACTTTGATTGCCGACTTCATATACAGATGAACTTTGAGGGGAGAAAATGTAAAATGTAAATACTGTCCAACATTTTTTCCCGAGAGCTCCGTCGAATCTGCACACGCGCCAAGTCTGTTCTGACTCTCTCGAAATAGGGGGAAATGTAACGAGGAAGTAGCAAGCGAATAAAAACTGAAGTTATCGGGAAGTGCGCATCGTAAACCTATCTCCCCTTTTTCAAGTGTAAGCGTTCATGGCTGCCAGGCGCACAATACGGAAACAGACAGTACAGTTGTAGTTTTTACAAATAACAAGGAAAGGGAAATATAATCACAAAGAGTGCAATTTACTTCAAAATCAGCCCAACCCAAATTATTTTAAGAAATAATTAAGCATTGCTGCTAATTTAAGATAAGAAAAAAACATAAAGTGGTAGACCAAATGTTTTTAGAGGGAAAAAAAACCCCCAGAGACAATAAATTGGGCAAACCGTGAAATAATTTTTGTCTCTCTTATAAAACCTTCAACAATGAAGGTATGAAAGTATGCTAAACGCTTCATTCTATCTTCATTTTACCGTATCTTGAAAAGGTACCTGTGAAAAATATTTCACAGAAACAGTTTCAAGCTCCGCACCTCGCAGTCAAGAAAAATTTAAAACGCAACAAAAACTTATCAGGACCCCCCCCCCCCCAATACCGGCAGTTCGAAACACGAAGCAGGTCATCCATCACTTTTCGAGAGGAGCTGACACACCCAGTGGGAGACCCAGTTAACTGCCGATAACGATAACTTGTTGACTCAAACATTTACAGCATCTGATGCCCGGGCTCTTCTTCGGTGAATGGCGATCAATCGGCTGCAGAGAATGAACAAACTTCTTGGAGGAGTGTTTACCCTTGCCCGTATCGCTTGCCGAGCTTCGGGCCTGGGCTGATGTTGGAGAACCAGTGATAGAGGATTAATCCTCCACGCCTGCTGCGATTTGATAGTGGAGCGCCCATTACTCATGCGGGGAGAATATGTAGAACTGGCGAAATGTGTGAATTGGAATCTGAAAATATTGAGAGTTCGATAGCTTTACTCTTGATTTTAACCCATTAATGCCTGACATTTTTTTTCCAAAGATATTTTGTATACTGGTTACAAACAGTGTTTAATGGACAGGAAAAATAATTAAAAAATATTATGTAAAAATAATTTTTTTATTAAGGAAAGAAAAATCGTCCCTTAAAAGTTACGATAGACCTCAGAGGGTACATACATTTTTTTTACTAAAGTTGTTTTCTGCTTACGATATAATATTAAAAAAGACTTTTATAAGTAGAAATAAAATCAGCAATGAACATAAACTGGGAAGCTGGGGCATTGAAGACATAAGCGGAGCACGTTTCAATCTATGCCAAGCTGACTGGTACACCAAACACGTTGGGAGTCAAAAGAAGTGAACATTGCTTACGAGGCAGAAACTTTGAAAACTTTTAAGTTTTAAAAATAAAAATTATTATCTATTTTTCAGTCTAAATCATTTACTAACTTCTTTTGAGACAAATTATTGATTCTAAGCAAGAAATCAGCCACGGTTAAACAATGCAGCCATTAATGCCTAGCATCCTTTTTTAGGGAGACGTTCTTAAATCGCTATAAAATCCATAAAAAATTTAAAATCTACAAAATTGCAAAAAAGGTAAACTAAAACATCGATCAAAGTATCACATGTATCAAACACAGATATATTTATTTGTTAATAATTTTAAAAACTCAGCTTTTTGTTCTTAAGATTGTGAACGATGTAATTTTTGATAAAGATCATATTAAAACTGCTACAGAACACACTCTACAATGGTTATGTGCTGCAATCTGTTAATAACGAATTGAAACAATACCAAGGTACTCATTGAACACTATTATTTGATTGAAATGTTCATTTTGGGAAATTCAGACTCTTTTTTGGACCGTCCTAAAAAAGGACGCTAGGCATTAATGGGTTAAGCTATGAGAGTTGAGATATATTAGTAGCGACTTCATTTAGCAGTGAAATAATTGAAACACTTGTGAGAAAAAGGGACATTTTTGAATGTGATGCGTATGCATTAAAAAGCAATAATTTTAACGTTCTGTCTGTCTGTCTGAAGACTAAACTCTTCAAAAATCGCTGGAGGGTAGAGACGGGTACCATCCGATTTGTAATTTTCCAAGGAAAATAATAAGACCAACCGCGTAACTGTACGACTTTTTTTAGCTGAGGTATGAATTAAAACGTAAATTATTTTTTTTTTTACTTTTTAAATTTTAAAGACTTGCATTTCCTTCCGTTGCCATTTTGAATACGTGTTACAACAAAGTTCTAACAATTGTTTTTATTTCGGAATTTTTTTGAACTTTTTAAAATCAACAGTAATAATTACTAAACATGTTGAAGCTAAGAAAAGTTACCCTGGATAACTACATTCCAAACGATTTAATGCTTTAAGAATTATTCTCAGTAAAATAACTAAGTACATTAATTAAACGTAAAATATTATGCTACTGTAACGACTACAAGCTGCATTTCATGGATGAAATCAAAAGATATCTGATCTACGAAAATGAAACTTTAATAATTACTAAGAATAATTCAACCTTCTTTCTGTTCTTATCTAAAACGTTTCACCAACGCAATTCAAAAATAAAAGCCATTGACAGTCTTTAACTACTGTTTATATTTGCTAAAAAGAAAACAAAAACCATGCAAAGAAAGAGTCATTATTTATTTGAATTTGAGAATGTTTTATTGTTAAAACGTAGCAGCTTTTCGGGCTTCATTAGAATCCATTTGGAACAAGGATTTTCTGAGTTTAAATTACTTATTGAATTCGGATTGTTTAGTAGAGTTTTTTAAACTCATGTTTGTTTTGTTAAACGCATTAGTGGTTTTTGTGAGAGTCATTAATTTCACAGTAAATTACGCTGTAATTATGTATAAATGAACATTGCTGGGGTAAATAAAACTTCTTGGCCGATTTTCCGAGAACTATCTTTAGTACGTACCATTCTGTTTTCTCTCATACTAAAGGAATTTGTAAAAAAAAAAAAAATCATAACGTTAAATAGTCATTACGGGGGAAATAATACTGAAACGGCTTTTCATTTTGCGTGAAAAAAGAAAAGACAACACTATGAAACAAGAACTAAAACACAACATTTTTCAAATATAGGATAACGAAAATAATATTTTAGACCTGGACATTTATTATTTTTATTACGTTATTTTTAATTATTTATTACGTTATTTATTACTTTTATTTTCGCAAATAAAAATACGCAACAGATATTGCGTTTCTTGCTATCAGCAAAGCGCAATAATAATTGAATCGATTATTTCGAAAAGGTAACATCTCGGTTTTTTTTTTTCAAAATCAATTTTTTAATGGCATTCTGTTATTAACGTATAAGGGTGAATATCAGGAAAAGTGCTAATTTAAGTCACAAATGAATTTCTCAAGCACTTCCAAATAAAAACCAAAAATTTTTCTTTTCCCATACAGTAAACTGCGTTGCACATACAATCCATGACAAAATTTTCAGGTTTTACTTTAATTTGTGACAATAGAACTCTTTTTATTGCCTCAATGTCATGTCGGCAGCGCGTCACACATTCGAATTGCAAAGTTCAAAAAAATCCTGTGGATTATAAAACATCGCAGCAGAAACGAATACAAAAGAAAATAACGTGTTTTATGTTCATCTATGACGTTTAACTTTTGAGTTTTAGATAAAATGAATTTAGATCGATAAAAAAAAGCAATTTCTGCTTGTCACAAGTTTTCATAACATGACCAGTGAACCAACTTCCGGAATGATAAAATCCAGACAAAACATTTTTTGGCGTCAAAAAATTACGCTGGGAGAAGCTCTAATATGTGATGTTTCAGTTCCGATGGAAAATTTTCACTTCGGCTGCATTAAATTATAGGTAAGATCTTTTCAATCTTGACTTTTCTGTTTCTACCAAATGAAGTGTCATGTCGGCAGCGGAATTTAAGACACAAAATAAAGTAATTTTTCAATTTATTTTTGCATAATGGAAAAGAAACCTATTGTCATGGACATAATAAGGTGTTTTTATTTTCGAATCTTCAATTAGGAATGTTCAGCTATCATATCGCGGGAAATTTGTCATGTCGGCAGCGGTCATGTCGGCAGCGCCAAAGTAGAAGGTATTTGTTACGAAACTGATGCGTGCGATACCGATATTTTTTCGCAATTTTTTCTTCGTGTTATGAGTTTGTTGAGTTTTAAAGTACAAAGGTAGATTCAAGTGCATCGTTTTTCCTACTAATTTTTCCCATTTTAGCAGTTTAATCATTGTTTTTTAAATGCTTCAAAAACAATAATTTTTCCGCAATATTGGAGTTTTCAAACAAAATTACTGCCTTTTTGCACTTTTTTTTCTCTTACATCAATATTCCGACCTTCATTTTTAACTACTGCACCCAAATTTATAATTTTGTCTTAAAATGGAACTCTTAAGAACAGCTTGGTGAAAATTTCCCTCCCCAGCCAAACTCTGACTGTCTTGATGTAATTTCGTTTTAAAGATTGTGTTAAGAATGTCACTTTATTTTTATTTTTAACTATTCACCTATTTATCTGCTTGAAAAAAACTTTGTCGCACTTATTTAGACTTTAACTAACTTTTAATTAGTCTCTAATTTTATTTATAAAACTAAAACGCGTTCAGGCTCTGAAAATATTATTATATTCTAAGTAAAAATTATTTTGTTTTTAAACATAAAAGGTTGTGAAAGTGTTTACTTTTGTGCACTAAGTGTAAAATCTGTAATATTTGTCAGTTCGGTAGCATTCTCATCATGTCGGTAACGCTCAAAGACAACCCCCCCTAAAAGAGGGGTTCACTTTGACCATGCCCCGAATTTTTAAAAAATATTGTTACTAATGTGTATTTGAAATACCCAATTAATTTAATTTTCTGAGTATCTTTAAAAATTGAAAATTTCCATGGTCAAATTGGCACTTTTCCTGATATTCACCCATAAACACGTTATTCTTGTGAAAATGGAACATCTTTGCAGTTCTATCATTACAATAATTAGCCCTTTTAAGCTTCTTCGTTTTTTATAAATTAGTTTT
>JAXGGA010004405.1:0-88823 GCA_038373865.1 Uloborus plumipes
GTATTCCTTTTACTTCCCAGAGCTCAAAATAGTGTTCATTTTATTTATAAAAATTTTACCCTTTGATATATAGTCCCTTTTTGTTGTTGGCAACAGCGAAAATCGGGCGTTTTGATGCTTTGCCTTATGAACAATAACTTTTTTTCTATCAAAGATTTTGAGCTCAACTATAGCTCATTGGAAAGCTAAGAAAAAGATCTTTTTATATATGCTATCAATAAATTTCAGATTTAAAAAAAATACTTATTTTTTCAAGGTCAATGTTCACAACGAAAATGACATTTTTTACTACTTTCGAACATTAAAAAACCAATGAAGGGTTCAAAGTAACAAGCCGATCTTTTCATCATATATTTATAATCATGGTTACTTACTGTATAAAAAAAATTGGCTTGTTATTCCACCCGCTTTATGAGATATGCCCCCCCAAAGTTGTAAATTTTTTAAAAAATCCAATTTTCAATGCTAAAACAATGCATGTGGGGGACAAGATAAAAAAAATTTTTACATGTGGTATTTTAAGTACTTTTTACCAGCTTTCTAATAAAACAAAAGTTGCCTTGTTATTCAAAAGCGTTTGGCAGATATAAAGGACTGAACTTTCAAAAAATTTCACAAAAACAACACGATTATTTTTATTTTTTTAAATCTTTTTTTTTTATTTCAATGTAATTATATGCCTTATTCTTTGCCTTAAATGCTAAAAAAATACTAAGAAGAGCAATGAAGAAACATATTTAAAGTTTAATAAGATAATTTAATATTTTTAACACCTGGGAATATAGAATACCACTAAACTTGTCTGATTTTTAAACATCTGATTGCTACCTACAACAGGACTGAGCATTTCTCAACTTGTCCAGGTTTGTTCATACCATGTGGTCATCCTTGTTCTGACTTGCTCTCACATGTGTATCTTAATTGTCTTTCAAATTCTGAAAGAAGTAGGTTGTTGAGCTAGTGTTTCTGCTGTAAAATCTCATGAAGCTGATGTGATTTCTTTTCATTTCAAGTTCATTCATATTCACAGAATGTTTTGTTAAAGGTAAAAGAAGAAATTCTTTAGAATCCTTAAATATAAATTTAAATTTGTCTTTCTGCATGTAAACTGTGAATAAGTTATGGATAACCCTAAATGCTCCATAGAAGTTTTTGAGAATGATGATTGTAATATTTTAAGTTACAGTAGGCAGTCTACTGTAAATAGTATTTCTGAGTACAGTGACGAGGATAAAACTTTACTGCACCTGAGAACTAGGTGTAAAACTATTGAAACTGTTTGTACCTACGAGCAAGAAATTCTATAAAGGTGGCAAAACTTGGCAAGAATTTTTTTTTGCATGATAGGTACAAACAGTTTCAATAGTTTTACACCCAGTACTCAGGTGCAGTAAAGTTTTATCATCATCACTGTACTCAGAAATACTATTTACAGTAGACTGCCTACTGTAACTTAAAATATTACAATCATCATTCTCAATAAAAAGTAGTAAATAGTAAAAATTTTTTAATCTTGCCCCTCACATGCATTTTTTTAGCTTTGAAAATTGGATTTTTTAAAAAATTTACAACTTTGGGGGGGCATATCTCATAAAGGGGGTGGAATAACAAGCCAATTTTTTTTATACAGTAAGTAACCATGATTATAAATATATGATGAAAAGATCGGCTTGTTACTTTGAACCCTTCATGGGTTTTTTAATGTTCGAAAGTAGTAAAAAATGTCATTTTCATTGTGAAACATTGACCTTGAAAAAATAAGTATTTTTTTTTAAATCTGAAATTTATTGATAGCATATATAAAAAGATCTTTTTCTTAGCTTTCCAATGAGCTATAGTTGAGCTCAAAATCTTTGATAGAAAAAAAGTTATAGTTCATAAGGCAAAGCATCAAAACGCCCGATTTTCGCTGTTGCCAACAACAAAACGGGCCTATATATCAAAGGGTAAATTTTTTAAAAATAAAATGAACACTATTTTGAGCTCTGGGAAGTAAAAGGAATACACATGCAAATTTTCATCAAAATCAAAAATGGTGATGCGCACCCCATTTGTTGATTTAAAATGGAATGACCCTATATTAATCTGAACCTGATGTATGTCATAAAGCGGATGGAAACCTTTAACTGGTTTGCTACAACAATATCGTCAAAATGACCGATAGATGAAGTCCCAGTTCAGAATTTTAGACCAATAATTATTTCCTCCATATAGCTATTTCTTTGTTATTATTCCGTTTTGAGACAAAGTTGTCAAAATGGAAGGGTAAAAAAATGTTCCCCGCTTAATCGAATAAAACTTCTTGGAACCGACAGTATTCGTTTAAGCGGGGCCGACAGTATATATACCCCGAAGCAGAATACTTAGTGATGTTCTGCGACGCAAAATAATTTACCCAAAATTGCTCTGCAAGATAGATTTATACATTATATATTTACCGTCAAAATTTTACCAAAAAGTGTTTTCTCATTTTTACATACAATATACACACATTATATACATC
The DNA here is from genome assembly GCA_038373865.1 of Uloborus plumipes. Taxonomy (NCBI): domain Eukaryota; kingdom Metazoa; phylum Arthropoda; class Arachnida; order Araneae; family Uloboridae; genus Uloborus; species Uloborus plumipes. The sequence goes on from JAXGGA010004405.1 coordinate 2,504, forward strand.
ATGAAATCGACTGTAACAGAGTGGACATCCAACAGTTCAAATTAACTACCATAAGAAAAGAATGAGGCTCACCCTGGTTGTTGACAACATAATTCAATGTAGCAAGCTAATCACGGCAGTTATATTATCTATATTTTTTTAAAAATATATATCAGATTGAATGCAATTGTTTATTTTATTTCCAAAAGGCTTGTAACAGAGTAGACAATTCGAAACAAAACATAAAAAAACATAGAATAGTGTTTTTGGGGTTTTTTTTTTTTTTTCATTTGCGTAATAAACTGCAGAAATGGTGTCAGAAGCATCCTTTGAGCAGTGCAGTGTAATTTATTTTGTTGTTACATTTCAGTTTAATTTTAAATCACATTTAAAGTTCTAGCAATTTGAAGCTGGGACACGTCATTTTCTCCTTCTTCTGACTAAGATAATTTTTTTTTGTGTGTCCTTTCTAAATGGATTATACCTAATCAATTGATACTTGATGGCACAAAATTAAATAAAGAGCCAATAAAAATACACTTAATGGGTGGTAGTTATTAAAATTGATTTCAAAAATTCTAAAGTCTCGGACATGTTTTGTACCATTTTCGCTGGAATAACCCATATGCTTGCGTACTTACATGCTGTCTTTGTGTGTGTGTGTGTTTTTTTTTTTTTTAGAACTGGAATAGAGAGAGTCGCGAAATTATTTTCACTGTTGTCAGACTTCGACGAATGTTTCAAGTCAATCACCAGAAAAGAAGTTGTAATACCTCTTTCTTGGGCACACCAGATTTACTCATAGACATCTGTTTTGCCTTATGTAACACACGTAATGTCAATCAGACAGTATTGCATATACAATGGAGATTGCCTCGTGATTGTCCAAATTTCAATCATATTCGTTTCAGATTCTTAAGTCATTTTCATCCTTTTTTGAAAGACTTATTAGGGAAATTGTTCCTTCTTCAGTAGTTTGGATTTCTGTTTTTTACTATTCAAAACTTAAAACTTCATTCATGTGTCACATTTTCATTTTGACACCTTTACTTTTAAACAATTGTTTGGCTCAGTATAGCCTATTAAGGCTTCTATGCCAAAAATCCAACCAAATCAACTTAATTTTTAATACCATGGAAAGACAATTTTTTAAAAATTTGTTTCATTTTTCTATGAAGAGTTTGAATTTGAAAGATTTCATAAGTTTGCAAATACTTCTTGCTTTATGTTCATTAATTCATATTTTAAATGCTTTAGTTTGACAAATATATTTATAATTATGTTATTAATGCTTACTATTTTTCTACTTCATCATCGGTTCAGAAATTCAGTTCAAAAAACTCAAGTTCAAAAATTTCAAGCTCGGCATTGGGACGTTAACTAATTTCCAGATTGCAGAACAAATGTTAAAAAACATTTTTCCGATTGGGGGGGGGGCTTGGATTACACCTATTTTCCTAATTTTAGCCTGAAGTTAATTGTTTCAAATATAATTACTTCGTCCCCGAGACTCTCTCAAGCGGAAAAATTGTTTTAAAATAATTTGAATGACTGTTTTTACTTCAAGCTCCGTCAGAAATTCTGCGGCCAAAATGTGAAATCCCGAAAAACATGAAAGGAGACTCCCCTCCCCCTCCACTCCGCGTTTCTCTTACGCGAAAAAATTGTTCTAAACATCATTTGAATAAATAATTTTCACTGCGAGTTCCGTAAGTGCAATTCAGCGGCAATATGTGAAATGAGGCAGAACTTTAAACAAAGCTTTGCCCCCGCGATTCTCTCACCGGAAAATTGTTTTTAATACAATCTGAATAACTAATTTGCGGTCAAAATGATAAGGCCTGCAGAACTACAGACGTAGCTTGTGTCCCCTCGATTCTTCCGCAATAAAAATTATTTGAAATCTTAATTTGTTCTGTGGGATTCGTCACAGCAGTTCTGCGGTCAAAACGCAAAAAGAACTTCAAGCGAACAACCCCCCCCCCCCCCCCGCCATTTATTGATGAGTAACGATTTATTGTTTCAAAGAAAATTTGAAAAGCTAATTTGTTCTGGAAGTTTTGTTGCTGACGTTCTGTGGCCAAAATGTGAAAGCCCGTAGAACTTTAAACGAAGCCTGCGCCCCTCGATTCTCTCAACAGGAAGAGTTAATAGTTTTAAACATCTCTTGAATAACATATGCACTGCAAGTTTCGTCTCTGAAGATCTGCGGCCAAAATGTGAAAGATCGCGAAACTTCAAGCGAGTACCCCCCCCCCCCCCGCGCGATTCTAATGTTTTCAACATTGTCGAATACCTAATTTGTACCGCAAGTTTCGTCACTGAAGTTCTGCGGATAAAATGTGTAGGCCCGCAAAATTTCAAACGAAGCCTGTTTTCCCGCGATTCTTTAACACGGAAGAATAAATTGTTTAAAACATAATTTGAATAACTATAGTTTGTTCTGCAATTTTAGTCACTGAAGTTCTGTGGATAAAATGTGTAGGCCCCACGCAGAACTTCAAACGAATCCCGCTCCTCGCAACTCTTTAACGCGGAAGAATTAATTGTTTTAAACATAATTTGAAAAACTATTTGTACTACACGCTTCGTCACTGAAGTTCTGCGGACAAAATGTGAAAGCCCGAAGAATTTCAAACGAAGCCTGCGTCCCCGCGATCCCCTCATGAGGAAACATGGTTTTAAACATAACAATATCTAATAGATAAACAAAGTGTCGTCACTGAAGTTCTGCGGATAAAATGTGAAGACCTGCAAAACTTCAATTGAAAATCTGCGCCCCTGCGACTCTCTTGCGAAAAAATTGTTTCAAACATAATTTGAAGAACTGATTTGTGTGCCTACCGCAAGCTTCGTCACTTAAGATCTGCAGCCAAAATGTGAAGGCTCGCAGAATTTCAGACTAAGTTTGCGTTCCGGCGATTTTCATGCGGAAAAAAAAATTCGTTGGAAACATTATTTGAATAACGAATGTGTACTGCAAGTTTCGTAGCTAAAGTTCTGTTGCCCAAATAAGAAGGACTGCGGAACTTCAAACGAAGCCTGCGCAAGTGTCATGACTGAAGTTCTGCGGAAAAACAGGAAGGTCCTCAGATGCTCAAGTCAAGTCGTCTGCACGTCTGCTGTGGTCTATATGGCACTGCCATATAAGTCGATAGCACGATAAGTCGAAAAGCAGGCAATGAGGCAATGATGTCGGTAGCCTGCCATTACGGCGCCAACATTATTGCCTGCTGTTCTGCGAGACATGGTAACGAGCAAAACGTTTTTTTTTTTTTGCTTTCGAACGATAACGTTTTTTTTTTTTGCTCGCTTTCGAACTATAACGTTTTTTTTTTTTTTTTGGTTGCTTAATTTTGAATACAATTGTTCTGCAGCCCCGATGTCTGTTCTGCGACGTACGTCGCCGATTTAGCAGTATTCTGCTTTCGGGTATATATATATATTAATCTGAACCTGATGTATGTCATAAAGCGGATGGAAACCTTTAACTGGTTAGCTACAACAATATCGTCAAAATGACCGATAGATGAAGTCCCAGTTCAGAATTTTAGACACCTTACTGTGTCTCATTGCATCTGTTGGTGTACTCACATACTATTTACGCCACTCAGATTTGCTTGAACCTTGTTCAGTAACTAAACCAATATTAATAGTAGTAGCCAGGATATTTTTTTTTTTGGAGATAACACTTGCAAAACTAAGTGCAAAACAAACAAGAAGTTCTGTCAAGAACTAAACGAGCCTACTTTCCCGTACATCGACATCGGCATTCTAGCATCTGATCATTATTCTCCTGATCATCTGAGACTAAACATTATGTCAAACATACCTTTTTAGCACTTAAAGCTGATTTCTAAAAGCAAAATATACCCCTCTCATCAGATGAAATAGAGACATAAAAAGTAAATAAATGAATAAATGAAGTTTTATCGCACCTTTTAAAGAATGTAACTGTTACAGTTCTTCCGCAGAAAAATTCCTCAATCGTTTTCAAAAAAAAAAAAAAATTAAAAGTACAAAGTACATCAAAACACATTTTATCAAAGAAAGGAAAAAAAACTCGTCCGTCGATAAAATGTCTCGATTTTCACTTTTAAACCGTTGCCAGTTGTTAAATATAAATAAAGAATAAAATGCCCTCGTGAATGAAACACTTTTGTTACAAAAAAAATCGTCTGCCAAAAAAAAATAATAGTAATAAATACAATAACACAAATGAATAAATAAACAAAAAATCGTCTGCACAGTCAGTCATTTTTTTCTGAGCCTGCAGTTCCGCCATGTTTGTGGAGTCGGAGTCGGAATCAGAGTCCTCACAGAAGATTATTCAGAAAAGTACTTTACAAACATTATTTATCAAAACCATTTTTTTTACAAAGTTAGTTTGAAGGAAATCCGACTTTAAGTTCCAGGATCAACATTCAACTTAAATTCCCCGTAGGCGCTAATGTTAAATTTTTTTCTGAACGGTTCAATATTGAACGAAAAATGGTTCAAACCAAAAAGCGAAATAAGGGAATGAACCTCTCCGAGTTCTTTCAAACAAAAAAAAGTTTATTCCATTCGGATGGTTCACTCAGAAGTTATTAGGTGGGGAAAGGTTGCTTGAACGGTTCAATGTTGAACGAAAAAATGTTCAAATTGAAAATTTAAATACTGTAATGAAGTATCCTTGCTGAGATCCTTCGAACAAAAAAAAAAGTTTATTTAAATCGGACTGTACACTCAAAAATTATTAGGGGTGACAGCTTGCTTGAGCGGTTCAATGTTGAACGAAAAATTGTTCAATTCGGAAATGTAAATACGGGAATGAAGTATCCTTGATAAGATCTTTCGAACAAAAAAAAGTTTGTTGAAATCGGACTGTTCACTCAAAAGTTAGCATCGCGGGACAGGTTGTTTGAACGGTTCAAAGTTGAACCAAAAATTGTTCAAATCGAAAAATCAAATATGGGAATGAGTTGTACTCGCCGAAATCTTTCCAACAAAAAAAAGTTTGTTCCAATTTGAATGTTCATTCAAAAGTTATTAGGGGGGAAAGGTTGCTTGAACGGTTCAATGTTGAACCAAAATTGTTCAACTCGAAAAATCAAATATGGGAATGAGTTGTAATCGCTGAGATCTATCCAGCAAAAAAAAGTTTGTTCAAATCGGAATGTTCATTCAAAAGTTATTAGGGGGGAAAGGTTGCTTGAACGGTTCAATGTTGAACAAAAAATTGTTCAAATCGAAAATGTAGATACAGGAATGAAGTATCCTTGAAAAGATCTAACGAACAAAAAAAAGTTTGTTCCAATCGGACTGTTCACTCAAAAGTTAGCATCGCGGGACAGGTTGTTTGAACGGCTCAAAGTTGAACTAAAAATTGTTCAAATCGAAAAATCAAATATGGGAATGAGCTGTACTCGCCGAGATCTTTCCAACAAAAAAAAGTTTGTCCAAATCGGAATATTCATTCAAAAGTTATTAGGGGGGGACAGACAGACCGACCGACCGACACACAAATTCCCCATCTCAATACCCTACTTTCAAATTTTTAATTTTTCGATATTCATTTTACCTTTTTATTTTTTTAACTTGGCGATATTTTTTGGACTTGGCGATATTTTTTTTTTTAACTTGGCGATATTTTTTGGACCTGGCGATATTTTTTGGGCTTGGCGATATTTTTTGGGCTTGGCGATATTTTTTTAACTTGGCGATATTTTTTGGACTTGGCGATATTTTTTTTTAACTTGGCGATATTTTTTGACTTGGCGATATTTTTTGGGCTTGGCGATATTTTTTGGGCTTGGCGATATTTTTTGGGCTTGGCGATATTTTTTGGACTTGGCGATATTTTTTGGGCTTGGCGATATTTTTTGGGCTTGGCGATATTTTTTGGACTTGGCGATATTTTTTGGGCTGGGCGATATTTTTTGGACTTGGCGATATTTTTTGGACTTGGCGATATTTTTGGACTTGGCGATATTTTTTGGACTTGGCGATATTTTTTGGACTTGGCGATATTTTTTGGACTTGGCGATATTTTTTAGGCTTGGCGATATTTTTTGGGCTCGTTTAAGTTGGACTGTTCACTCAAAAGTTATTAGAGGTGACAGCTTGTTTAAACGGTTCAATGTTGAACGAAAAATTGTTCAAATCGAAAATGTAGATACGGGAATAAAGTATCTTTGAAAAGACCTTTCGAACAAAAAAAAGTTTGTTAAAATCGGACTGTTCATTCAAAAGTTAGTATCGCGGGACCGGTTGTTTGAACGGCTCAAATTTGAACCAAAAATTGTTCAAATCGAAAAATCAAATATGGGAATGAGCTGTACTCGCCGAGATCTTTCCAACAAAAAAAAGTTTGTCCAAATCGGAATGTTCATTCAAAAGTTATTAGGGGGGGACAGACAGACCGACAGACCGACCGACAGACCGACCGACACACAAATTCCCCATCTCAATACCCTACTTTCAAATTTTTAATTTCTCGATATTTATTTCATTTTTTTGTTTCTTTTTGACTTTTTTTTACTTGGCGATATTTTTTGAACTTGGCGATATTTTTTGGACTTGGCGATATTTTTTGGACTTGGCGACATTTTTTAGATGCATTAAGCCAATTTTAATGCTTTTTTCGTCTCTTTTATTTTTAACGGGAAAGTAGGCTAAAAAGTGACTACAGTAGTTTCACTACTTCCAATCATGATACAATATACATATAATATATACTTCAATTAATTCTGTGTATAATTTTGCATGTACATTAATTTTTAAAAAAATTACCTTGGGTGTAACAACTTATTGCTTGATGTATTTGATTCTGTTCAAGGCACAATTCTGCTAAACGAATCCATTCATCTGTGTCAGAAGGATTTAAGTATGCAGCTACCAAATAACACTAAACAAAAGATACAATACCAGAATAATTTGTAGAATCAATGGGTGATGTACGTCTGTATATAATAAAGTTTCAATGCCACAACATTTGTTTAAGGTAGAAATTTTTTTTCTTAAAAATAGGAATTAAACAAATGGTATAATAAACCGTGATGGGATGGCACCTGTAAATCAAATGAGAAATCGAGTCCATTCCTTAAAATAGGAAGAAAGAGAAGAAATTGACGCGTACCATATTTAAGAATTTAGCAATATTTTGGCAATCTGAGTTGTATATAAGAGGGAATAATTCTTTAACCATATGAGGTCAAAAAAGAGACAACATCATAGTAAACCATTCTAAATTTATCGTCTGCAAAATATATTTTACTTCATTATTAATTTATTTCAATGTAAATCGCAGAAAATGGCTTGAGTGCACAAATTTAGCTCTTAATTTATCGTTTGCTGGTTGAAGTTTGTTGTTTTTATTATCAATGTGAAGAATAATGTACGAAATTTCAATGACTAAAACTTAAAATTTTTCGAATCAGTTGAGTTTAAAAGAAAAAAGTGCTCCAAATATATTTTTGTAATGTGATTATTTATTGTTGGATTGTAATTTGCAGCAGTAATTGCATTTAGTTGCAAAAGTAAATATGACAAGCAGTAAATTCTTTATTGTAACTCTAATTTCGCAAATTTTCAATTCAAATAAATTATTGGATTCGCTGCAGTCTTTGACCAATGGTGCAGGGAAAAGTGAAACAAAGAGCCACCTACTTACGCAGACTATGAGCTGTCCAATGAGACATATGCCTTAACTGTGCAAAATTAAAATGTTTCATCTCTTTGGCTAATTCCTTAAATTGGCTGATGTATAAGAGATGAGCAAAGTGACATCTTAAAGTTCTACAACCAATACCATAATTTCGAATCCCATTCTTCAATTTCCATCTGCGTATCACCCCTTCATGAAAATGGACAACTCTGAAAAAAGGCGGAGTCAAGTGCCATCTTGTCGAAGCCAAACTTTACACATAAAACTTGGGGGTGGTGGTGGGCCGTGGTGGGCCGTGGTGACCCGATCAGTAAGGCATTGGACTTGTGTCCGGAGGGACCCGGGTTTGATCCCAGCCGATCAAAGATCCACCGTCTTGATTAATGGTGGCTGAGAGGCATTAAAAATGTCATGGTCACAAAGTCCTCCAAGTGAAAGGATACCTCTGGTGGTGGCCTAGGGTTTGCTCGACCCTAGGTTCTGGTTCAAAATTAAGAACGGAGCGCTCTTCAGGGCCCTATCCCGGTTAAACCACGAAGCTGTGGTAGGTACGGGGGACCCTGGAGTGTGAAATGAAATGAAATGGGGGTGGTGGTAGTGCTTTAAACTCTAAAAGTGAGAGAATGATGAAACTAATGATTTCTTCTGTGAAAAGTTACCTTGGTGAAAATAAGCCATTCAAGTCCTAAAAACTTTTTTTTTTTTCACTTTGTTTTGGTGTTTTAGAGATAGAAGCTTTAAAAAAAAACTGTGAGAGACATCTTTTAAGTCACTTTGAGTTACCAATAATGACCCTATATTTTCTAAGGAACAAACCATTTGACAAGTGTTTAAGATAAATACACATTCACAAGAATGAACACAATTTATCAAAAATAAAATAAGCTTTTAACACATAATAAAAGATACATCAAGTTAACTTAAGTACTTTGAGGAAAATGTGAACTTTTTAAGTTCTAAAAACCTTGAAATATTTAGGCAATTTAAAGGTTTATGCATATGTTTTCAAGCTCTTTTCAATTTTCAACAATGGATAACAACTAAATTATGAGTTCACAGTAACAGATATTATTTTAACTGTACATATTTTAATGGTAACTGCAGTTTACCTTCTCAATTTATACAAAAAATTAATAAATAAATTTTGTTTTCTTTCTCTTACAGAAAATATACTAAGGCCTTTAAAAATAACTTCACAGATGACAAATACCTGAAAAGACTTCTTTGGCTCCCCCAATTCCTCATAAATGACTCCCAATGTTTGGAATGGCTCTGAAGCGCTGGGTGCTGAAACAAACATTTAAATATGCTGAAAGGATACAGTGACACTCACATGCAATCTAATCATAATAAATCCACATTATAAACATGGGTTGTACAAACAATACAAGCTTCTAATTATTAGAAAAGATTCTGGGATGAATATGAAAAGTATTTCCACTATTTTTTCCAAGCGTAATCAAAAATGCAGTTGGCTTATTTTCAGCATTAACTTTACTTACATGCACTGTTAATTGAAGTTCTGGCATTAGCATGCAAAAAACTGTTTTACACATACCTGAACGAATAAGCTCCATGCACATTTTGATGGCGTCTTCTGTATTGCCTTTTGCAAAATTGAGATTGGCTGCTCCCATTAGACCTTCCAATTCTTTGGGCAAATGACACATTTTTCTACGGGTTCTCTAGAGGGGGAAAAAAATTAAATTTTACAAAAAAAGTATGCACAACTAAAGCATATATGTTCTAGTAAACTATTTTTCTTAAATGTTTCACTTGGAAACTTAGATTCACCATAAAGTCTGCTTCCATGGTATACAAAGAAAGCCGTTTCATTTGTCAACAAAAAATATTGTTCCAGATCTTTGGTTTCACACCTCTTGGTTATAAATTGGTACGAGCACAAATGTAAATCTAATAGGCTTTACAATGACATACTACTTTAAAATTTTTGCTTCATAAATCAGATAGCCAGTTCACCTAATTCCTACTCTCAATTTGAAGCTGCAATATATAAAATTCCAAAGAAACTAATTTCAATATACATTTATTTTATACAACCATCAAATAATTATAAGTTTAAAATCAAAATGAATTTTACTGTAAATAAAAAGTAGAACAATGAAAAAAAGAAAAATTTAAAAGATTACTTTTTTCTTGTTTTTCAATTCCATTTGATATTCTTGATCTTCTTTTTCTAGTTGAGTTAATGGTCCTACAAAGAAAAGGAAAAGTTTACATAATGTTGCACATTTATTTATTCATTTGCAGTCATAAAGTAAAGTATTAATGTGACGAATGGATTAGTGTTATTTCATCTGATAGTACAGCAAAGCCTGGATTCTGGAAAGAGGAAATTCAGGTTCATTAACAGAACCTTCACAAAACTCCAACCAAAAAAAACAGAGCCTTCACAAAATTCCAATCAAGCAAAATGTGCCCTTCACAAATGCTGATCAAACAAAACGGACCTTTCACAAATTGTTCATTGTAAAAGTAAGTCTAAAATCGAAATAACTCATAGCATATTTCTATATAAAAGCTTATAATTTTGGGGGCTTTTCTGAAGGAAAAGAAGGGAATTGGCTTGCACACAAACTTGTTAACTTTGCAAAAAAAAAAAAAAAAAAAAGTCGCCACTTTTCCTGCCTGTGTTGCTCGGGCAAGTGATAAATCTTCAATGTACAAATGTAACACTTTTTGTTGGTTTCTTTTCAAGAAATTAATTACTTAAAATGCAGTTATTTTATTTTAATAATTCTGCTAGTTTATTTTATCATTTTTAAATTAAAATGGCTTGCTGCGATAGATTACTCTGCAAATGCAGGGTAAGAATTGTTCTCCCCCCCTACTCATGACTTAAAACAAAAGAAAATACTAATAATAAAAGCATATATCAGCAAATTGAACTTAGAACTGCAAACAGATAGCTAAGGTTGGAGAAAAATGCGATTGCTTATGATAGAGTTACCAACTTCTTCAAAATTATCGCCATCTTGCATCTTTGATGCGATGTTTTGACTTTATTTTGACAGAAAATTATCTGGATTTTTTTATGCTTACAAGTGTAGTGTTTCCGTTATATACAGAAATTACTGCATTTTTTCGTCTGTTAATATTGGGAGTCCGGTATTGTCCATTTTTCCACATCTCCCTACTGCCGTATTTGATCCTCTGAATTATTGGCGAATATGTTGGAGATTATTAATTATATTCATCATATAGACCTGATTATATGTAATTCTAAAATTATTTAACTTTAATAAATTATTTTATTTACCGTTTTTATACTTGTGAGTCTTTCATTTTGACAAATGCAATCTCTTTGCATCTGATAGAAGAATCAAGTTTTACTCACTTTTCAAGCTAATTACTTTTCTAGGAAGCAAATAACTGGAAATTCTCATTATTTTTTGTTTAGATCATTATTTTAAATTTCTTAAAGCAAAATTAACTGTCTTTTCATGAGTCTAAAAGCTAAACACTTAATGGATTGTTTCATTTATTTTCGCATTAATTGTGTTAACAGATATTAATTAATAGTATGCTTATCATAGATCTTTAAATTCAATTGTCATATGATTTTACCAAAATAAATTTTTCTACAATGCCGTTTTTATGCTTTTCATGCCATCACTTTGAAAATTGCGATCTCTTCTCATCCGATACGGGAATTGGATTTTTCATTTTTGATGTTTAATACTCTTTTTTAAGGGGAAAATAAATGAAATTAAGTTTTGTTTTTTTATTAAATTCAAAAATTTTAAGCAAAATCCCCTGTTTTTTAAGAGTGTTTTGTGCCAGAAAGTGAAATACTGAATCAATGTCTGACTTTTATTTTTTTGCAAAATTATTTGACTTTCACAAAATTATTTGATTTTTCACAAAACCATTTAGTTTTTCACAAAAAATAGACCCTGTGTGTAAGCATACATTTCTTTTTTCTTACTTACAAGTCTATGATCCATTTTCATAACTTAAAAAAACATATTTCTTAACAAAAACGTTAGAAAAAATATATAAGCGCAATACTATATTTAAAAAAATATTTTCTAACTTGGTTCAACTTCTTCTTTTTCTTTACGCATTTTCTTTCGAGGCGGAGATTTGAACTTATCATTTTCAATGATGTCACTAAGCTCAGAAAAAGATATTTCCCCTGTAAAGAAGAAAAAATATACCAAGATAAGAATTCAGCAGAAATATTCCAATTGTAAAAACATCTCTAAAACAAATAGCCCTAAGATAATCAGTAAACAACATAGAATATCAATAAAGCCTTCATTATGACTGCTGTGTAGAGGTCAGAAATTTATAACAAGGTAAAAACAAGTTTCTTTTTGTGTCAAATCTTTTTTGGAAACTGTGCCATAGCAAACTTATGTTTATTGAAAGAAATATTTTCAAAATTATATCTTGAATGCAAAATACAAGAATGGTATGTGAAAAATAAATATCTGTTAAGAATGTTTACAATGTGAACTTTACAGTTTTGGTTTTGGATTTAACAATATAAAGCAGAAAAAGATGAAAAATGACATCTATACAGAATTTTCACACTTTTGTTCTAGCTTTTAAATGTATGAGCACTGCAAAAAAAAAAAGACAAGAGTAAAAAGCTGCCTACAAAAAGCTTGGCATAAAGTATTCAACATTTAGCATGCAGTGACATCATTTTACACCAGCTAGATTACAATACCTCACAAACTAAAACCTATTTAGCTCTGTTTTAGTACAAAACACCACAATAGTTACGATTTTCTAATATTCACCATTGTTAAATTCTTCTTCTTCTTTAGTCTCTTAATGCCTAATGAAGCAGGAGGCCGCTAGTGTAGTTTTATAGCCTGTACAGTTAAGTGCCACTTCCCTAGCTTGCCCCCAGCTTCGCCAGACAAAGGCATTTCATTCTTGAATAGCCATCTGGCGCCAGGTAAGTTTGGACCCTTCGCTTCCTTTTGCCATCAGGGGTCCACGTGAGAGCAGTTCTTGTTGGGTCTATTGCTTTCATTCTGAGGTGTCCTATCCAAGTCCATCTTTGCTTTTTCACTTATGTAGTTATGGGTTTGCAATTAGTGCGTCTGTATAGGTCTAAATTAAAAATTTTATTTGGGCAGTAAATGTTTAGAATTTTTCTCAGGCTTTTGGTTTGGAAGGCACCAAGCTCTTTTTCCTGCTGTCTGGTTAGCTTCTATGTACTGCTTTCATAGAGTAAGATTGCTCTTTTGTATGTATTTTATTAGATCTCCATACTTTATAAAGAGATTTGAAGGCAAATTGAGCATTTTTTACTCTTAGTAAGATATTGGTATCTGTACCTCCCTCAGTAGAAATATGTGCCCCTAGGTAAATAAAATTATCAACTTCGTCTATATCCATTCCATATATGCAGATTTTTTCATTTTTGATACTTTTGATTTTCATCACTTTTGCCTTAGCTTCATTGACTTTCAAACCGACTTTTCTTGCATTTTCCTCCAGTTCACTTGTTTTTAACTTCATATTTTCAAATCATTATTAAATTAAGCATTTAAATACCATTACCATGATGACTATTTAAAAATATTCAGACAAATAATGCCTCATTTTTCTTTTTTTTTTTTTTTTTCAAAATTCAATATTCAATGCTCTCAAAGTCTAATTAATTAGTACTAAAAAGATCCTGCTTAGATAAATGCTGGGACAGAATGTGACAAAAGGCCAAAAACTATCAAATAAAAGTACTGATCAGTATTCTGGAATAATTTTTGAAGAAATTAATGTGTTTAACTTGAGCATTCCTTATTTTCTGAAATTTGCTGAGTTTGTTCACTTTTTAACTTTTTTAGGGGGAAAGGGGTTTGTGGGACCACCCACAATATCAATCAATATTTTCCACTGTGGTTGAGTGAACCCCTTAACTTCGTAGAAACAATAACAACTATTACACAATATTACTTAAGCATTAAGTAATTGCAAATGAAAAAAGCAAACTAACATGGACCTGCTTACCATTAACATATTTAAATGCTGCATCACAGCCCCAGGATGTTCCTTCATTTGAGCTTTCTGCATCTGATACTTCACTTCCACTTTCATTCACATCCTCTTCAACAACTTCAAAGTTCTGAATTTAGAAAAATAATTTTATGAATAGTTTTAGACTCTTAAGCATTACTACTGGTGCTCCCTCATTTGCCCATCTCTTGGTGATTTTTGAATTTCAGCGCAACAACATTAAAAGATTTTTTGTTAACCCATTAACCGCCGAAACTCGAAATCATTATTTCTTTTTGATACAAATCATAAAAGTTATTATTTTGAGCCCATACAATAGTATTATGCTGCAAAAAGAACAAAATTTTACTTACTTTTAGAAATATAGGGTGTTGCGTTGACGCAACGTCTGCGGAAAAGGGGTACGAACGCTAAGTAGTTTTATTTGATACAATTCCGCAGTTTCAATGCGTTTTACACAGGTAAAATTTGTATGAGCTTTGATACGTGCAGAGAACTTTAGAAGAAAGTTAAATTTGTTTTTAAAAAATCAATCTTAATAAATTTTAAATTTAACAAAAAATTGATTATCCAAGGCCATACATGATAAACTTCATTGCAATCGGGGTGGAGAGCATTATCACAAGCATTGCAATGATAAACAGTTTGACAATGGCAATGGGTCCGTGGTCAGCCCGATCAGTAAGGGGTCGGGCTTGTAACCGGAGGGTTCCGGGTTTGATCCTAGCAGATCAAAGATCTAGCGTCATTACTAATGATGGCTGGGCGACGCAAAATAAGGGTCAAGGTCACAAAGTCCTCCAAGTAAAACGATGCTTCTGGAGGTACAAGACCAGTTGTTTGCTCGGCCCTTGGTCTGGTTCAAAAAAACAGAGCGCTTTGAGCTAAATTGGACTTTCACCTAAATGGTGCTCGTAAAAACGGAAGCCGTACTTATTCCGCATTAAATCGGTTAGATCTGTCTACTCTCGGGCTCGGGTACCCAAATGGTTTCAGAAATAACACAATGGCAATATTTGCACCGTAGCCTTTTGTTATTTGTAAACCTTGCAGTAAATTGCCCCCCCCCCCCCCCAGATACTGACATTGGTAAGTTGAATGTACTTGAAAGTCCTGTAGCTGTACTTTTCTTCTGTTTATTATTATCAAAGGGGAGGGGGCTGTAAAAAATTAAGTGCAACCTCTCGTCTAAAATCCAACGGTGACTTTCTATTTCCTTCTTCAGATAGTCTTGAAAGTTTCCAGGCATTTGTTTGGGCAAAATCTATATAATTTGTCAATATTGACCACTATTTTTTCTCTTGGGCTCTAAATTTACAAATTAAAACTAAAGTATCGCAAAAATCAACATTACCAGGCCCGTCATTTAGGGGGGGGGGGGGGCTGGGGGGTGAATTGCCCCCCGTGACTTTTGGAAACCAATGTATTGGCATATAAGTGGGCGTGGTTTTGCCAATTTTTGGTAAATTTTACATTGTGTATGCACTTCTTGCCCCCCTGGAAAATTTCAAAATGACGCCCCTGAACATTACCCATTTTTATGTTATATTCCTCAATAATACAAAGCTGAGAAACAGAAACCTTTTTCTTTTGAATTCTGGAGTAGCGAGAAACGATCTTTACAAGGCTCAATTTTACTGTAAGTAAAACCTCGAATCATCATCATCATCAGAGTTTTTATGTTTTTTTTCTCCCAAAAACCTGTTCGAATGCTTCTAAAACTAAGATATCTTTGTTCTGGGCATTTCAAAAGACAGAGACGAAAAAAAAAGCTTGCACAGTCAAAACGCACAGAATAGAAATGAAATCTATGACTTTCGGAAAACCAGTTGAGACAGTCAGTTTGACTACACCTTTTTTGCTGACGATGCGCTCACGCAACACCTGCTTTTGCTTTCCTTCCCTCCCCCACAGAATCAATTTCTGAGTGGATTTTTTTTATAAGCCCCTTTAGCAACGGGGGGGGGGGGATGTCTTTTCCTTTCTTCACACAGTTGTCGGGTCTTACGTCCCCTCCCCGATTCTCAAGTATCACCCACCCCTTCTCGGCAGTTGGTTGCAAAGGCCCTGAGAGAAACATGTGTCTAGCTCAGATTCTCAGAAAGTGACAATGACTTGCCCCCCTGCTGGCGATTTGCGGGTGCGGACCTCTGGTTAGAAAAAGAAAAAGGAAAATTTCGTTTTCCATCTGAACAAAAATAACTTTCTCCAGCAGAACTTATGTTTGTAAGCAAAGCAGTCGAAAACTTTGTACAATTAATGAAGTAAAAATGCAGGACAACGTGTCTAAAAGTACAAAATAAAAGGTTTAAAAAGAGTTAGAACACTCTAGCAAATAGCTATTTCGGGGCTATTATAAGTGAAGCCCCATCATCAGTGCAAAAAGATGATGGGGCTTCACTTATAATAGCCCCGAAATAGATATTTGCTAGAGTGTTCTAACTCTTTTTAAACCTTTTATTTTGTACTTTTAGACACGTTGTCTTGCATTTTTAACTTCAGAACTTATGTTCATTCAAAAGAGATACGACGGCAGCAACTCGATTGAGTCCTGAAGGTTCTCGTGTTCGAAATTAGTCTGAAATTGCGTACTTCGTCGGACTAATGAGAATATCTTAAGAAAAAATAAAGTTTTTCAGTTGGATGATTTTATTGCAATAATTTTACTGATCTGTCAGAATCAGAAAAGATGTCGGCACTTAGATTTGTGTCTGGAAATTTGATCGTCGGAAAAATTTTCCCGACGAAATTAGAGATTTTCCCCGATGGGGGTGCAAGACGTTTCCAACAGGGGGGCAATTGCCCCCCCCCCTGCCCCATAGCTAGAGCCGCCACTGCTTAGTTTGTTGGCAGAGCAGAAAATTCATAATGAGAAATGCACAAAATAATTCAGCAGAGAAATAAAATTGTGAGGTGAGCAGTTCTCATGACTTAAGGTTCTTGTAAACTATGATGTTCTTGAAACTTTGAGTTTTAAAAGCAATGATGTTGATTGTGTATTAGTTAATATCAAAATAACATGGATTTATTTTGTGTTCGTTCACAGCAATTCGATGAAACAAAATCATTTTATTAAAACATAATTAAAAAAGGCATATAGAATCAGACTTACTGTAACAAATTCCTCATCACCAGTCGGTGATATTGATCTGTCGGAGAAATCACTATCATCTTCACTATCAGAACCAACTACAAGCATTCCTAACTAAAACAGAGAAGCAAATTATTTAAGTAAGCATAAAACGTTTAAATATTTTAAAACTTTACCCTGACATGTCTCGTATGTAGTGCATGTAAACTGAAATGTACCTTCTGCATCAGGGGAAGGTACGAGATTCTTAAAAAGGAATCGGAAATACTTAAATAAAAAATTAAAAAAACTCATCGAGCAAAGTATTTATAAACCTATGTTATTTACTTTACTCTGCTGTTCCTTAAATGATTCCCATTCTTCCTCGGGAACATCACCCAAAACTGAAGCAAACAGTTCAGAAGTTCCTTCCAGTGGGTCATAATTCATTGCTTCGAATTAATCTCTGTCCAAAAAACACACAATTGAACATGAAACGAAGCAATAATACACTTTTAAAAAGGTTTCCCTGTATATTAAACCTTTCGACAATATTGAAAAAGCAAACCATAAACAAAACAATTCTTATTTAGTTAAAGTTACGAACAACACAAAATTAGTGCTCGTAAGTTCAAAGGGACTCGATAGTTACTCCACGATGGTCAGGCATCTTAATGGGTTTAACTGCTGAAAGTTAACTGTAACTGCAGAATGAAAAAAATGTAAACTTTAAAACGAAAACAAAAAAAAAAAAAGTATACGGCTGTTCAAAACAATTTCCACCTTTTATCTTGCTGGAAGCTGTCAATTAATTTTAAAACAGGAGCACAAGTATTGTTTTCAGATTTTTAAACGAAAAGAATCATGAAATAATTGTATGAAATTGTTTTCTAAATTTTCTTCTCGTAGTACGGGAAACGCCTCTTTTACCTATTTTTAAAATTTACATGGTTAGTTGATAGTATTTTTATTGGTTCTTCTTATTCTTCATTCATATTTAAATTATTTCAATCCAATGATTATTTAAAGAGATTTCTGAATTGTAAATTTTTCTATGACTTTATGTGATACTGGTTTTCAAATGAACTATTTCACACATTTTTCAGTGTTTCGGGTTGAATGCTTCATGGATCCGCCGAAGGTGACGGGACTTTCACCAAAAGAAGGTGAACCTGGAACTAAAGTTATCATTCGAGGAGAAAATCTAGGAAAATCTCAGCGAGATTTATTGAGCAAGTCATCAATTATATTTTCAATCTTTCCATGTTTTTGTATAGAATGTGCAAATGATTACATTTTAAACTAATGCATAACTATTTTGGGTGTATGTAGTTCACACATTCGTACAGTATAGCTTTCGTATTGTCCTTGGGTTGGATTACCCTCCAAATTTTAGGGGCACAAATTTAGCAATTTTTATGAGGGAGACCATGGAGGTTTGGACTTTGGAAACCTCTGTTTTAACAGATGAGCATCATATAGTTAGCTTGGTAGTCAATTCTAATTTTTAGGTATTTTGAAGTAAAATAAAGGAGCAATCGTATGCAATGTCTTTTCCAGGCCAAAAAGTAGTTTTTCTTGTTGCAAGTTCATTTCACTTGTACTACTCGTCATTAACTTCATTAAACGAAATTTTATTGAATTATTTGTGTACTCAGATTAATATACTGGAAGACTGCATACTTATTTTTTTACGTTTGCTTCTAATATTTATGTACTTTTTAATTATTTTAAAAAATGACTACTGAGGGAGGTTTGACCCACCTCATTTCCGGGGGGCTTCACCCAGGTCAGATCTCCTTGTTTGTTTATAGTGTTATATGATGATACAACAATTTGTAAGCTGTATACAACATTTAATTTGCTTTAAAAAGGCATGTTTTTAATTCAAATGAAATACCGTATTTTCGGGTAGCTTATACGTGTTTAAAAGCTGAATTTTAACTCCTGCAGCTTATACGCTAACAATGTAAAAGTTTTTTTTGCCTTTTTTTTTCAAAGTTCATGTTGTGTTTATAATTGACTTAACTAATCTATTGCTTAAAAACAAAACAAATTCGAGTCTGACATTGAGAACCACAACTGCAATGCCCTTGAAAACATCTATTTTGAAAAGAGTGATAGCATTTCTGCTTATTCAGATGTTATTTTATTCTCCTAGATCCATAAGGAAGTGGAATAAATTAAGAAAAAAAAACATCAACTATAACCAATGTGTCTAATAAAGGAA
The DNA here is from genome assembly GCA_038373865.1 of Uloborus plumipes. Classification (NCBI taxonomy): domain Eukaryota; kingdom Metazoa; phylum Arthropoda; class Arachnida; order Araneae; family Uloboridae; genus Uloborus; species Uloborus plumipes. Next base: position 21,428 of record JAXGGA010004405.1, read on the forward strand.
TCCAAACGAAAAACAAATAATAATAATAATAATAATAAAAATGGCCAGCCAGTGGGTGGGATGAGGATGAGAAGTAGGGTTGCAGTTGAAACCAACAGGAGTAGAACAGGGTTACTATAAGTTGCAGTTATCGCCGAAATATTGCAATGTTTTATTTATCTATGATATTAAAACACTTTTCAAATCAATGTTCCTATTCTTTGTCATTGTTTTTGAACGATGTCACTACCAGTACACAGTGTAGGTGTAGGTTCTGGCAGATTGAATTTTTGACAAAGTTTTATTCGGCTTATACGCTGATGCGGTGTATCTGATGAAAGAATTTTTTTTTCTCCGGAATTTTGGGAAGTGCAGCGTATGTATAGGACAAAGTGCTGTGGCGTGGCGTATACCACGGTGCGCAGCTTATCTACCCGAAAATACCGTAAGTTTTTTGCTTTTGACTGGCAATCACTCCCGCAATATTCAATTGAGTCACTATCTATTAATGCATTATCCTCATAAAACTAAACCCAACTGAAACTTGCTTTTATCATTTGTTAGACAATTTTAAAGATACTTATCACAGCGTTATTTTAATTAAATATTTGCTAACTATCTTTATGTTATTGTAATTTAAGTATTGTAATTTCTATATTATAACATGAAAATCAATAAAATAATTATCTAGAAAAGGCATATGTGGTAGAAAGCTTACCAAATCAAAAATATTTAGATATCCCTTCAAAGCAGATGCCATAAGGTCCATCATTCAAGAATCCATAGAGGCACAGAAAAGAGTTGTATTGAAAATGTAATTAGACTCTGGCAAATCTAACGCAACCAATTTTTACTGATTCAAAGTATAAAGTATTTAAAACTTGATTGTATTTCCTAAGACCTAATTATAGCTGGTACCTTGTAACGGCATCTGATTAGGCATCTAATTATTTTTATATTTTCAACTTTTAGTCTCTGTGGGTCAAACCTCCCACTTGATGGAAGGTTGGCCCAAATAGGACACTCTTGAAAAAATAGTAATAAAAAAAATTAGTGTATAATTTGAGTGAAAACTAATCGTTAAAAAAGTTGCCATATGGGTCATTTTCAAAATTGGGTGTCATTTGAAAATTTGAAATGTGTAAAAAAAAAATCTATGGATCAAGTATAATTCTGGAAAATAATTAATCAAACATACTTATATTACACTATTTTAATAATTTTCGTACAGTTTCTCTTGAAAAAATTTTCATGTCTGATTTGTCATGTCTGTTACTAAATATGGTAACAGACATGACATTTTAAGAAAAAAAAAATTATGGGGCAAAAAATTCTACAAAATTATTAAAAATTCTACTTGATTTAGAGTACAATCCCACTAAACTAAATTATCTAGCTGAAATAATTAATTAAAAAAAATATTTTATGCAAGTAATTAAGGTAACAGACATGACATAATAAAAATATACAAACAAATAAAAGACTTCTGCTTCCTTTAAAGAAAACTGAACATTCAAAATGACTGTTGCTATTTCTTGTTTCCATGTGCTTCAGTACTATAGAAGTGTTGTCATTCCAAAATTCAATGCACAAGGTTTAAAAATTGTAAAAATGTGTATGGTAACAGACATGACATTAATTTCTGGACAACTCTTTGATATTAGTTAAAAAATTAAAATTTTCACTTTTATTCAAATTAATTTTATTAAAATGTAATTTAAAGTATGAAACATGATTGCAAAATATGGCAGAGTGGAAAATTTGACTACTAAATTCAAATTCTTGTTGTTCAACTTCAGTCTTTATTTTTTGGACAGCTGTATTTTTCGTTCCTCTTCAACTCATTCCTAAAAAACCCATTTTCTTAACAAAAAATATTATTAAAAATTATAATACCTGTACTGGAAATTGTCTGCTAATAAACAAATCAAAAAGTAAATTTATTTTAAGTTACTCAAAATTTTTTTTTTAAATATTTTTTTGGCGGACAGCAAATGGCACCGAAAAATGAAAATGACCCATATATATCATAAGGAAAACAAATTTTCTAACAGATTAAAAAAGTATTTGTAAAAAGTGGGTCAAACCTCCCTAATTTTACCTAGTATTAGAGTTATCTTTAAAAAGAGAAAAGAAAACAAGGACTGCATTTGTATATTTTTTTCACTCATAGTTTCTAGTTATTCAAGCCTTGAAGGCAGTAGCAAATCTGGGGAGCTGATCTATGGGGCTGGCAGCTCCCCCCTCCCCCTCAGATCAAAACCCCAGAGACATACAGCCTTAAAGATAATCTGAAATTTCTTTCTTAGAACTTCAATTTTTTAATTTCTGTGGTTGAGTCCCTGCATCCACTTCTAACTGACATGATCTAAAATTTCGCTTTTGGAATTTCAATTTCATAAAATTTCTGAGAGAGAATCTCGGTATCCCAGATCTTCCCTCAACGTCACCAAAAAATGATCCACAATTGCAATTTTTTAGGACGCAATTTGGAAAATGTTCCCGGAAAAAGTCCCATATAACGTCCTGCCCCCTAACTACATCAAAAGTGGGATTTTAGGGCTTCAATTTTGAATAAAATTACGGGATTTGCTAGCTGTCTCCTACATTTTATTTAATACTAATGGATATGCCCGCCGTCGCACGGATTAAAATGCAACATGCAAAATCCAAAAAGGTATTTTTTTTAGCAACAATGAAATAGGTGAGCCTTAAATTGATAATTCATTGTTAATCATATTTTTCCTTGGAAAATACTCATATTTAAATGTGTTAAAATTTTTCAATTTGTATGCTTATAGGCTTATCTCTATTAAAGCCTATTCACACTACGACCAAACCGGCCGTCTGAATCGAGTCTTTCGCTGCGAAACTGGTTTTCGAAATCCATTGCAATCACAACACACTGAAAAATCGGCTTCTGTCGCCGTTCTAGAATGGTGGATGTCGGCGGGCCTGAAACTAGACCGGTTCTTTTCAGTAGCGGCTCTCGCCATGTGCGCCCTCTTTGTAATTAATGGGCGAATACCGTCATGTGACTTTCGGACCGAGGTAGTGCGAATGATCGAAAATTTTGACCTCCTTCCGTCACGTCCGAAAAACCACTTCGTTCGGCTGGATCGGTCACTATGTGAATAGGCCTTTACTCTATCTATTCAAAATTAAAGGAAAATGGCCATTTTGGGACATTTGAATTTTGAGCTTTTTGGCTTTTTTTTAAATTTCAAAACCCTGCCTATGTGAATTCTGGTGCACCAAGGAACCTCTGTGTCAAGTTTGATGAAAATCTGACAAAAACTGGATTTGTATGAGGAACAAACATACAAACAAGTATACATACATCTATTTTTATCTATATAGATTGTCTAAAATTTGGATCCTAAAAATTTGCTTTTAGGCCTACAATTTAAGAAATATTCTGAGCTCCCAGCACCTGTCCTTCTTGATAAAAAAAAATCCTATGATTGTCCCTTTTCGACTCAAATTCCAAAAGATTTCCCCATATCAGTTAAGCTGGGCTAAAATTAAGTTTTGGAAATCACTTATTAAAACCTTTCCATTAAGATTTTCCGAACCCAAAATCTTCTCTTAATGTCATTAAAGATAGGATGACCTATACTTAAGTTTTCAGTACCTAAATATCAGAAACTTAAAGTCAAGATTCTTGAACCCCAGCTCTTCCCTTAACTTCATGAAATATGGCATGCAGTTGAATTTTTAGGACTTTGTTAGGACATTTTTGAAAAGTTAGGATAGTCCCTCTTTCCCATCAAGAAATATCTTCTAAAACCTTGTGGTTTAGGTCTTCAATTTTGATAAATTTCAGAGGAAGCGTCTCCTTACTCAAACCTTTCAAAGAAGTCCTACATTGGAGTTTGAATTTCAACATAATGCATTTTTCTACGGGAACAACAGAGGACCATTATTTGAAGTTAAAAAATGTCTTCATTTTAGTGCATGAAGATGTGTATAACATACTAAGGAACTTTTTCCAAGCATTCTTTTCAAATTGGGAGGGATTTTGAGAATTCTGTTGTTAGATTCCACAGCCATCTGAAGAAAAATTTTTATTTTAACTAAAGATTTTAAATGAGTTTAGTTAGCAAACTCCTTCTTAAGTTTGGACAAAACTCTTATAATTTGTTATTTCAGTATTCATGTATTTTATCACTGACCATTTTTTTCAAATATAAATTCTCTACACATTGAGAATTTTTGTCTGTATAAAAAATATGAAGAAGTTTGATCATTTGTAATAAAAATTTTTGATTCAACAAATGGTTGGAACAATTTTGTTAATTTATATTATAGCTCATTTTAGGAACAAAAACTTAATTTATTTCATAGTTCAGAATTAAGTACAATATAAGCAGCTGACCATCACCCATAAGATTGATGGTACACCTTGTCAAATATTGCAGGTGGTCCTCAAGAAGGAAATCCTCACAAAAGACTCCCATTCCCAAATATCTCAAAAATTTTCTGTAGTGTTGTCTGCATCACAATCCTTCCGTTGTGAGAATCCCTGACATAAGTTTATTTGTACAAGAAACAATTCCTTATATGTAATGATTTTCTTGATAAATATCTTTTACAACAAAATAGGTAAATGATTTTCTTACCCCCCCCCCCTCCCCCCTTTTTTCCCTGTTGTGCTTTTTGCTCAGTTTTGCGTTTTCCAACTGTTTGTAATTGTATACATTTGCCTCTGTTTTCTCAGGTGTTGTGTTCCCTTACGTGTATTATCCCTTACATATTTATTAATTTAATCTAAATAGGTCTCACTATATGTGGTATTGAGTGTCTTACTTATGCTGAATGGCACTCAGCTAGCAAAATCGTTGCTCGCTGTGGAGCTGTCCGAGTTCCACAATATGGGGATGTTATTGTGACTACAAAATCTGGTGGAAGAGGAACTTGTACAGTTCAATTCAAAGTACTTGTCAGATGTATTGGTAAGAGTAATTTTTATTTAATTCCTAAATTTGTCCTTATGTTTTTCTACGTTATAGTCTTTGTGTGAACTTTTCCAGTTGTTTGTTTTCTGTTGGACAGGAAAGCATTATAGAATGCTGATGAAAAAATAAAATACATTTTCTTTTAAAATCAGATGCTACAGTTATATCTTATTCATTTAATTTCAACTAACTGGTTATTTTTGTTTTCTGAAAACAATTTAGAACTGTCCATATATTTTTTAAAAAATTGTTTTTTTTTCGTAGTGTTTGTGTATCATACGTTCATTAAAATCTACTTCTTTGATTTCTTGTTTAAGTTCTCCATTTTTTAAAACAATTATTTAAGAAATAAAAATGTATCTTTCATAAGTCTGAACAAAACCTTAAAATTTCAATTTCCTGCTTTTGTATGTACTTTACAAAATAAGTAGTTAGACATTGCTGGAATTGTTGTTAAAAGTGTTTTTAATTTAATAGAGTAATTATCAAAGTATTTTACTCTCATGTAGCTGTTAGGCACACATATTTGTTTAATAATTGAATTTTGTTTTGTCAGTATTAAATTTTTTGAAGTTTGTCATCTACATTGGCTGGAGAGTAGTTGTAATTTAACATTGGTTATATTGGCAAGTTCTATGTTGTTTGATGCAATTTGTGTTTTTCATCTTTTTCTCAATAGTTAAATTTCAAATTGAAATCATTGTTAATTACATTTTTAGGTCTTACTGACGAATCTGCTGTGTGGGTTGATGAATCATGGTTTGGTAAAAACAGACCTACATCCCCTTCTCAATTGTATCCAGATGACCCTTTAAGACTCTCTGATGAATCCAGTGTGTAAGTTAGGTTTGCTGAATTTCTTTCTTTACTTTATATTTCTATTTATTAAAAAAAAGAAGAAAAACAGAATAGCTCATTCATAACTTTTTTTCATTTGTAGAGAAAGATTTCCTCTTGATGAGTTACAAGAACTATACCCTGATGGTAAGTAGCGTGTGTGTTGTGTATGTACAATTACATATACAGACGTCACGAAAAAACTCGTCGTAATTAACTCGAAGATGGTCGGAAAAGACCGTTCGACTATTTTCATGTTTGCAGGTACATATGCACTTACTGACGGGTTGAAAAAACTACTCAATAGGGATGGACCGGATATCCGGTAACTATCCGGTATCCGACTTATCCGGCTGATATTTTAAGTATCCGGTACTTCCGGATATCCGATCCGGCTGACCGCCCCGGATACGGATATCCGGAAGATTTTTGCAGAATATCCGGCTAAGTATACGGTATTGATGTGGGGAATATCCGGAATTGATGTGAGGGTTATCCGGTATGATGTGAGGACCTAATTAAATATTTTCTTTTTTATAAAAATCTTAGTTAAAAATTTCATTGTTTGATAAACCTTTTAGATGATGTAATTACTTTTCATCTTTCCTTTTTACCAATTTTTGCTTCTAAAACAAAAATTGTGTTATTCCTCCGACTGTGTACTGGACATGGAAGCATTCTGCATATTTGATTTTTCACAATTGCCAGATAAAATATGATTGTCTTCAGCTTTTCAAAAATATTTTAGTTAAAATATTTAGAAAGAAAAGGCTACAAACCTTCAAGGATTAATGTGCGACAAAAGTTTGAAAAAAACTTACGATCATATCGTTAGTTCATAAAAATTAATCGCAGTAGCTTTTAATATAAATTCTCAAATTATTTTATTTATTGAATTCCTTTATTTTTAGTTTTTGTGCTTCTAACAAAAATTGCAATCTATTAACACCCAATGATGTTGTAATTAGATATTTTTTACTTTGCCACTATTATTGCTTTATTATAATTGAAAATAACATACACTAAATAACCTATCTAACGTTGACGAAAGTTTTCTTTTAGATAATGAAAACATCTGTCCTCATGAATCGTCGCAACTTAAAACCATGCTTTTTTTTTTTTTTGAGAGTTTAAATGTGTGTAAAGAAATTTTGAATTTTGCACTTTGTTTCGTTCTTTCTTTTTGTAATACCTTCCTTTCAGAAAAGATATTTCTCTGCTATTAGAATCTTTTCACGTCTGTCACGCCGCTCCGTAACTCCTCGAGAACATGTTGAACATGACCCTCAATAACATTCAATCGAGTTTCGATAACTCAAAGCTTTATAAACTCAAATATACCTTCATTTCAAAGGCTTCCTTTGGTCCCAAATTCTTGAAAAGACGGTAGGAACTGCTTGTAACTTGAACTATCAATAACTCTAAGCTTTTAGCCGGTCCCTTTGGACTATGAGCTATTGAGACTTGACTGTATTTAAGATGCTAATTTGCATCATTAGAAAGTGTATTTTGTCTTTTAGAATTTAAGTAAAACTTTAAGTTAATTATTTAGATATAAGTTTATTAATTTATTTTTTAAAGTGAACATGTTTAGAATAATTTTAAATAACAATGATAATATATCGGTCATTTCAGCGAAAATGGTACAAATCAGTCCTGATACTTCAGAATTTTGGGAATTAATTTTTATGTTTACCACCAATTAATTATATTTTTTTAATTTGTTCTCCATCTAATTGTGTGTAACCAAGTATTACTTATTTAGGCATAAGCCATTTATAAAAGACCCCCCCCCCCAAAAAAAAAAAAAAAAATTCTTTGGCAAAAGAAGGAAAAAATGATCTGCCCCAGCCTCGAATTGCTAGGACTTAAAATGCAATTTAAGATTAAGCTGAAATGCAACAACAAAATCATTTGCAATGCACAGCACAAAAAATGCTTCTGACACCCTTTCTGCTGATTTTTATGTATGTAAACAAAAAAATCTTGGAAAAACACCTATTTATCTTTGTTCCTAGATTTTTTTATGTTTCAAACTGTCCACTCTGTTACAAGCCTTTCAGAAATAAAATAAGCAATCGCATTCAATGTGATATTTTTTTTAATAAGTACAAGTAATGTATCTGCTTTGATTACTTTGATACCTTGAATTATATAATCAGTAACTAAGATAAGCCTAAAATTCTTTGCTGATGATAGTTAATTTGCACTGTGGGATATGTCCACTCTGTTACAGTCGCATTAATACAGGGTTCGTACGCTCCTTACAAACTCCTTATAAACTCCTGCTTTTTAACAAAAGAAAATAAGAGCCCTTAAAACTCCTGAATTTTGCCATTATCTCCTTACAAACTCCTTATTTTTTATTGTGTTTGTGCATGTTTTTTTTTCTGTAAAGTATTTTCTTCTACCACAAATCCCAAAGGGTGAATTGTGCTCGAATATTATACCTGAATTGCGGTATTTTTCGTGAGTTGAAACAGGAAGTCTAGTATTTTTCGCTATGCACTTATCTTCCTACATCCGAAATTTTTATTCTTACTCCAAATTTTCCACTATTATATCGATAATAATTAATAATTTACACCATCTAGACCTGTTAGAATGACATTCTAAAATTATCTTGCTTTAACACATTCTTTTATTTGCCGTTTTTATACTTTTGATGCCTTCATTTTCAATGATGCAATCTCTTTGCATCCGGTTTGAGAATCAAATTTTCCTGATTTTTGATGTTTACTATGCTTTGCAAAGGGGCAAATAAGTAAAATATCTTTTTATTTCTATTAAAATTGAAAATAAAAATTTTTCAAGCGAAATTCTGTGTTCCCTGTGAGAGTTAAAGAATTAAAATTGAAATCACTTTTAGTTTAAATTTGTCTTCAATTACGTTGATTACTATTAATAATATATTTATCACAGAGCTTTAAAATGTAAATTATGATAATTTTACTTTAAGAAATCCCTAAATATGCCATTTTTTCCTTCTCTTTTTTTGTTTAATGTGTTCGTTATGAAAATCGCGATTTCTTTGCATCCGCCATTGGAATAGTACTTTTTGCATTTATGATGTTTACTATTCTCTGTCAAGAAGTAAACAACTAAAACTTCATTTTATTTTTTTGTTTAAATCATTAAGTTGAAAAGTTTTAAGCATACTTCTGTGCTCTTTAAGAGTATCAATCGTCAAAAAGTTTAAGGACTTTGAAAGTTATTTTGACCTCTACTATCTTATCTATAGTTATTAAAATAAAAATATTAGCTTATAATTTTTATTTTAATAATTTTATTTTATTTATTTATTTATTTATTTTGTGGATTCTAGTTTCAAAATTATTAATGAGCTTGTTTTTTTAGAAAGTACTAATTTTCAATCAGACTTTCTTTTAACATTTTTTTTACAATTATTTTCAAACTGAAGTGTTTTTTAATGGTTACCCCCCCCCCTCCCTCTTCGGTATTTGAATTTTATTTTGAGTCGGCTAATATTAAAGAAGCAGTAAATAAATATTTTTGACTTTAAATTTAATGTGTTATGAAAAATGATACAAAACTTGTGAAATTTTTAAAGAGTGTCTTGTTTTTGAGAAAGTTCTAAATTTTCAATCAGTCTTTTTTCTTTTTTTTTCATTTTTTAGTGATTTTTTAATAATTCATTCTCAAAATAAAATATTTTTCTATGATTACCCTCTCTCCTTCCCTTTCGGAATTTGAATTTTATTTAGAATCAGCGAATATTCAAGAAGCAGTAAATTCATATTTGACTTTCAATTTAGTGTTTTATTCAATATATTGTTTTTTTTAATATGTTGTTAAAAATGCGTCTTTCAACTAGAAAACACTCCTTAAAAATTAAAATTAGCTCCTGCAAAACTCCTTAAAAACTCCTTACTTTTAATTTTCAAATTTGAGTATGAACCCTGTAATAGTGTAAAAAATATTTTTTCTTGAAATTGCAGACAGAATTAGTTTTAGGATGCTTAGTTCATTTTATACTTGTTCTGTAATTAACTTTTCTTTACGATTAGAAATATATTTTTCAAACCTCATTCGTCTCCTCTGTTACACAAAGTGGTTGAACTATTCAAAACCCTTAATGAATGACTCATATATACAAGCCATTTACACTTTATTATGCACAAATAAACAGAGAATAATTTTTAAAACAATGATTAGTTGGCGAAAATTACTTCGTTTGATAAACTTAACTCGACAATTTCAGACATGATTTGTACCATTTTGGCTAGAATAACCCATAAATATAACATTTGCATCTCGGAATGTATCTTTATTTTTTCAAAATGAAGTTGAATTTCGAGGTGATCGTTTAAGAATTAGTTTATTAATTTGTTTTTAAAAAAGTGAATATGTTTAGCATGACCCTTAATGTATTTAAAATGATAATTTGCCACTTTTAAGAATGTGTATCTTAATTTTTTGGAACTAAAGTAAAATTTCAAGTTGATTATTTAAGTAAAGTTTACTCATTTGTTTTTTAAAAAGTGAACAACTTTAGCATACCTCTTAAAAATATATTTAAACTGCTGATTTAAATCTTCAGAAAACACGTTACTTTGTTTTTTGGAGTTATGTAAAATTTTTAACTGATTATTTGAGTATAACTTTATTATTACTATTATTATTTAACACACTGGTCCTGTTTTAATATTTTCTTCTTTAACTTGTATGTTAGAAAAATTACATGCATATTATTCTTAAAAAAAAAGAATTTCAAAGCAAAATTTTGCTTTATATTAGTGCAAAATTAGAAATAAGAAAATGTGTTACTTTGTAATGAAGTTTAAATTCATAAAATTCTAATAAAATATGTATCAATTTGAAAAAAAAAAAAGTTTATGTGAGCTTAGTTTTTTTTTCCTTTTTTCTTTCTTTGTTTCTTTCTTTTTTTTTAAATATTGGTGAAATATTTAATAACTGTATCATTTACGTAGAAACCTATTGAAATGATATTGAAACAGAAAAGCTTTAAAATTTAAACTAAGAATAATTAAAAGTTTAAACTTTGAGTATATACAGAAATATTTAATTCAATCTTTTAAAGTTTTGTCTATTTTGATAAAAATACATAATTTAGAAAGAAATCACAATATGCTAGTGTTTCATTTCATATGTAGCGCTACTCCTGTACAAATAAAATAGAGGCTTTAAAAATTAGTTTAAATGTATTTAACATGTTCTTAAAGAAAATAAGCGAGAAACAACTTTGATTTATTGTTTTGAAGCTGCATTACATAAAAATAAGCGAACATGCAATGTAATTGTAATGCCGGATATCCGGTATCCGGCGTGTGATGAGCCGCCGGATATCCGATATCCGGTATCCGGCAAAATCACTATCCGGTCCATCCCTACTACTCAATATTCATTTGGGTGTGAGCAAAATAGAAATTTAGGCCGAAATTTTAGTGAATTTTTTTTTTTTGTGAACAACAATACTTCCTTTACTACGTAAAAGGAAGTAAAAAAGAAAATGCAAAACTCATATATCTCTTAACAAAAAAAACTTAACTGTGAAAGTTCAGAGTCGCTCTGCTGGGTTTTCATCTTGCAGTCACTCCTCCTGTCACCTGTATCATAGAATAATCTAAAACAAATTTAAAAAAAAAACTATTTGTGAAAGAAGATATTTTAAACTAAACTGTGTAAGTCTTAAAGTGTATTAAACCATTATAAACCTTAATTTATTGGCAAAAATCCTGCAATCAAATTTGTTGGTGATGTGTTAATAATTGTCCCATATAGAGCAAAAATATTATTTTTAATTTTAGTATCTAAATTTTAACCTTTGTTATTTATGTGTATATTTTTCTCCATTTAGGTTCGGGTGATATTTTGGCCGAGAATTTTGTGCCTGCATGGTATCTTTTGGAAAACCACCATGGCGCAAGGTGTAAATATATTTATTATATTTTTATCCATAAATTTGTTAGTCTTTCATTGCTTAACATATTATTTATCGCATTTTGAATGTACTTGTTCACTGTAATGTTGTTTTTTCTGAGAAAGCCCAAATTTCAATACTACGATCTTTTATGCCTGTACTTATAATTTTTTTAAAAATATTTTTCTGGATTTTAATATCATAGGAATAGCAACATCCATTTTGTGAAATAAGTTTTCGTGAAATTATGCAGGTGTGCATAGCAGTCATGTCATAGACTGTGGCATTTATAATTTTACAAATTGGGGGTGTATTTTCTAGATTATTTCTCTTTTTTGTGGTTTGGGGGTTTGGGGAGGAGCGCTTTCACATGAGGCTGATGCTCACTTTTTACACAAAAAATAAGTGAAAAATTGCAAAAAAAAATCTCTCTTTTTTTTTTTTTTTTTGGAATTTTAAAATATTTTAAGGAGAAATATCTCAAAATCCCCTTTTTTGTTACAAACATTCATGTCTTCAAAATTTCGCATTTCCAGTCCTTCAGAAGAGTTTGAATGGTTAATGTAGTGCTCCTCCTTTCTCTCCAAATGAAAACACTGGCTATAAAATTGTCGACAACTGAAAACAAATAAGTGGGAGCCACCTCCAAAAAATCATGGGTGATGAGGAAAAGGGTATTCATATTTGGATTCAGTAGGCCATTATACTTAAGAAAGGATAGTGTCAACAGCCTTTTTTTTGCTGCTCAGTGTTATATTAATCTCTGTATTTTATTTTAATGTGAAAAATACCTTTTGTTGTTTTTTCTGACACTTTGCATTCGTTTAAAACACTGTAGGTTTGATGATTTGAAAACAGGACTTGCATTTTTAAGAAGAAAAGTGACAACTCATGATGAAGGACCTTTAGCATTCATGAAATCAAATGTCAGCTCTATTATGTCTTGTTTGGAAGCTCTTGAAAGTAATTTCATTAAATGACAGACTTAGTATAATTTTTAGTGACTTTTTTTGTACAAACATAATATTCTCTGCAATTTTCAGTTTTAAAGTCAACATTGGAAAAAGATGTTCAAGCATTAGATCAAAATTTAGCAGTTCCTGCCAAACAAGCTATTCAAAGTAATTTTTTCGAACTGTTAAACATTTTCTTATTTTAATACTTTTTTTAACTGCTGGTTTGTTTCATTCATGGTCCATATATAAAATGAGGTTTTTTTTTTTTCTTTAGAGGCAAAAGAAGAAGCATTTGATTTATTTGAAGAAATGTTGACAAGAAAAGAAAAGGGGGATTCAACTAGAAATGCTCTAAGTGTTTTACAGAGATTTCGATTCCTATTTAATCTACCTGCTAATATCGAAAAAAATATTCGCAAAGTAAATCTATTAATTTATCACTCTTGTATAACTTTTGTAATGAAAGTGAATTTAATACATAGTGATGAAACTTTCAGCATTTATATTTCTTATCTGTAGAATTTTTCATTGCAACTTTTAAAGGCATGGGTGATTATAAATGATTTTCTATTTAGTAACAGTTTTTGGTAAAAATCTAGAAGACATTTAAATCTGTAAAAAAATTTAAATCCTAAAGGTCCAATAACAAAAGCTACATTCATTATTTTTAATTTGTTTTTTCTTCCATAGTGCTACGTACTAACTGAAAAGCTGCCTATATCACTTTCCCATAAAAAAATTGTTGTTCTTTTTTTTAATTTCAAGCAAAGTTAGTAGCGTTTTATGATATTAATAATTTTGCTCTTGATCAAGATACATGTTTGAATTCGTTCCGGATTTTAAGAGGAGGGGGAAGGGAGAGAAGAAATATTGTGCAACTTTTTAAGTAGCCTTTTTTCCTGTAATCTTTCAATTCTTTTTTTTTTTTTTTTTTTGTGGTTCTCTTTACATGTATTGAAGCTCATCATAAATACAAAATACTTATTCTTTTAATTACTGATTTTTCTTTTTACAATTCTAACTAAATAATTCAGCACATGGTTCAGAATAGAATTCCCAGAAAACATAATTATAAATTTTTTGAATTAAGTGTAAAATAGAATATATCAACACCTTTTCATTCTCTTAATCTAAGAATTTTGTTCCCAGCCATATTGATGTTATATTTATCTTTGTATGTTGAAATTCTGTTTAAAGAGTTGGTTCCTCTTAATTTGAATATTTCTGTATTAAACAGCATATTATTAAAGTTTTCCTTCTCAGTTTAGTATAGGATTAATTAAATGAGATTTTTTGAATGTGTAAGTATTTTCTATTTTTTGTGTGTAAATATTTGGTTTATAAACATTATTTATGTTTCAGGGGGAATATGAAATTGTTATAAATGACTATGCAAGGGCAAAGTCTTTATTTCATGACACAGAAGTTGCAGTGTTTAAGAAAGGTAATTATTTCTTTCTTATCTTGAACTTCTTTCCAGATTGAAAAAATACATTATTAAGTATATTTTATTTAATATATAGTTTATCAGGAAGTTGAACAAAGGATTGATAAGTTTAGAGAGATGTTGTTAGAGAAATTGAAAGAACAACCATCCACAGTTGAAGAGCAGAAGCGTTTGGTTAAGTTAGTATTTTTACCTTGTCATTAAATAAATGTTTTTTCCAGTAATGTAATGAAGACTAGCAATGTAAAAAATAGTTGAAAAACTTAAAAATAGTAGATATCTTTAGGAACCTCAAAATTGAAGTTTGATCATTTTGAAAATATAGTTTTGTAAACTCATCTCTATGTGGTATTCAAAACTTATTGTTTTGATTCACCATATATATATATATATATATATATATATATATATATATATATATATATTTATATATATATATATATATATATATATATATTTATATATATATATATATATATATATATATATATATATATATATATATATATATATATATATATATAATTTTTATTTTTTATTTTAAGAAAGATTGTTTTTAAAAATGTTCCTCTTATTCTGATCTTAATTTACAGGTTTTTAGTTAACTTGGAAGCTTCTTGTGATCCTGCATGGTTGTGTGTCACACACAATAAAACATGGCTATTGAATGTTCTGAATGAAACTAAAGACAAACATATCACTTTAGGCAAGTTCAAAACTAAACTTATTCTTAGTGAAAATTGAAACAAAAGTTTGTATTTGTATTGTTTAGGAAATTAAAACAATCCTAGTACCCCTTGTTCTATTCTTCTGAGCAATCCTAAAATATTGTTCTGATAATTTAAAAGTTAAATTTTTTGTGGAGAAATAATAAATAGAAATGAATTTGAAATTTTGAAAAGAACTTCATGGGTACTTTTATTTAATTCTATTCATGTGTCTCCCGTAATTTCAGTTTGATATAAAAATCAAATCGATACTATAACTCACATGAAAATCATAAATAATTTCCATTCCTTATTTAAGTACCACATCCTGCTAATTACTTCATAGATATTTAAAAAATGGTTATCATTATTCCACAACTAGATGGCACTGGGGTTAATTTCACTGAGCCACTTTATGTAGACGCTTTGAGTTTCAGAAAATATTTCTACTGCTTATATTTTCATTAGTAAGTGACAAACTTCTGTAATAAGTATGTTGCCAAATGCCAGTTGCATTATTCTTCTGAATAACAAATGTAACTAACTCAATAATGAAGACAGTGATGATTCTGACTATTATGCAACTATTATACTCAAACTCATACTCACTGAAATCACATTTATTGCGTTTTATACAATTTTAAACCACAATAAGTTTTGTGTTATTTGCAATGGTAAATATATATGTTAGAATTTTGGAGGGAACCAATATGACCAGTATTAGTCATCACCCGCCCCCTCCCCCTTTTTTTTTTGCAATCTGAAGTTATTCGAAAAGGAAGCTCTAGTGATTTTAAAATTTTCCGAGTGTATAAAAAGAAGAAAAACAGACAGTTTGAGCTCTTTTCGGTTAGTTTTAGGCTGTCTGAAAAGGTTGGGGTTTGGGACTCCTTTCTGAAACTGAAATTTAAAATATGCAATTTTTAGCTATCTTTGGTGATGTGAAGGATATAAGGAAGATTTTGGGAATCACTACAGAATTTTTTGTCATGAACTGAAGCGTCACTTTATATCTAGTTTGGTAAAGATAGAGGAGAACGAGGGCTCTCTCCTGAAGTTTTTTCTGAAATTGTTGTGAATTCTAGGCAAATTGTGAAGGAAATGTTTGAGAACTGGCAAACCACATCATCATAGGTTTACAATATTTGAGTTTTAAATGAGTTGGTTTATATTTTGTTGAAAAATGTCAACTGAAGCATCATACCCTTTATAAGTTACTAAACAATTGGTCTCTTATTTGTGCAAAATTCGTAAAATTGGGAATTTTTGAAAGTTCCCATACTTTTGGTTGTATATAATGGAAATACTGTTGGCCCCGCTTAATTGGGTAACGGATAAACAACTACCCCGCTTATATGAATAAAATATCCTGGAACCGAATATTTCCCTTACCAGGGACACAATGTTAAAGATCCTCGCTAAAAAAAAAACCACGCTTAATCAAATAATATTTCTTGGAACCGACAGTGTTCGTTTAAGTGGGACGGGCAGTATACGTAAAAAGTTCATTGAGTTCTTATTTTATAGCGTCACTTTTTATTTCCCTCAAATGTGTTTTAAAAATATATAATTTTTAAACAGCTATTTAAGTTAGTTCATTCAGTGTGTTTTCTTTTTATGTTTTTCCATACTTTTCAATTTCCTATGATCTTTGCAGCTTCCAAAATGGAAAGTCGTGAAAACAGTATTAGTTTATCATCCAGCGATGTTCCACAGATTGTCAAATTTATTGTTGACATTACCGAGAAATTTTCAGAACATTTTCCAAATTTGTGGAAATTAGGTCAAGCATATCTTGGAGGACAATTGCATATAAGAGACGTAAGACAATTCTGGTTAATTTTATAATTATGTGCAATGTTTGCATTATAAAGAAATGTGTTTAGTCTGACCACTGATGAGATGAAAAGGCGAATATCCGGGTTACAGGCAAAATAGACGCATCTATTAGAGTTTTCCAGAATGCCAAGTTTTGCAGATGTGTGTGTTAGCCTCTAAATAAGGCAGTCACATTGAAATAGATGGAACACACTCATCAAATTTTTATTCCTCCCCTTGCTCTGATAGACTCCTCTTAGCTGGAGTTTTGCCAATTCCGTAGCAAATGTGGGCAGACAGAATGCATTTCAATATTTTGTACTATAAATATTTCTATTGGTGTTTATGTAACATTTATATTTAATAAAAATATTTTTGAAAAAAAATAGACCCAACTTTCAGTTGGAAATTGCATAAAAAGTAAAAAAATAATTTTATTCTTTGAACACCTTCGATAATACTTCAAATAAAAGTTTTGAAGTCGGTGCAGAACAAATCGATAGAATCATACGTAACTGCAATTCAATTGGAAATATACAGTTTAATGGATCCAAGTTCTTCAGTAGCGTTCACATACATTACATTGATAACCACATAGTAGTGTAAGTGTACAAATGTTCTGCTCTTAATTTTGATTGGTTTTTGCGGAAAACGTTGGCAAAATATGGTAGAACCTGATTTTACCTATCGTTTCTGCACCAAATTCAAAACTTATGTTTGAAAGTACTGTCGATGGTGTTAAAGAATAAAATTATTTTTTACTTTTAGAGCATTTCCAACTGAAGTTCTGTTTTTTCCAAAGATATTTTTATTTTATTCTTCAGTCAATACATTCAATAAATATGTTCAATTAGTGTAACTGTGCTGGGTTATTATATTTATATAGTTGAAGGACTTAGAAGATGAAGGAGTTATGTAACAAATCCCAAATTTTGAGTAATTAAAGTTCATGCAGTTGTTGCAGCTTTTTTGTTTTGTCATTAAGTGTGGGTATGAAGTTGTTCTAGTTACATCTTTTTTTTATGTACCACGTTTTATTTGCTTACTTGTATTCATTGCTTAAATTTGTCCAGATTGTGTTTTCAAAAATGTAACATAGCCCCTTCATCCTCCAAACCCTTTGATTACTTTGTATCATACGAATATTTATAGGGTCATTCCATAGTGACTAACCTAACATTCAGAGCTGATTTTGTAATTGTTTTTACTTGTAACTTAAAGGGTAAAAAATATTTTTTAGCTGGTGGATTTACAATGTACATGGTATCTATTTATCATTTCTGCTAAAAATTTAAAACAAAATTACTGATAGTAGATATTTTTTTCAACCAAAATAGCAGCGTGACTAACGTAAGATTTTTGCAACCCTGAAAATGAATGCTCATGTTGTGAGGCAAAAATTTCTCAAAGTTAAGCAAATGTTAAAAATTGGATGATATGTTTGAAAAATGAGTAAAGTTGGCTTTTAAAAACATAAAACACATTTATTAAATCTTAATTTTTTTTAGTCTTAAGTGTCAATTTTACTGAAGATGGAGTGTGACTAACGTAACCATCGAATAACAAGCAGTATTTTTATGGCTAATCTCAGTGATAAGTACAATACTTTTTCAATTTTTTTAAAACTTATGTTGTATGATTTTTATTTATTTGTTTATTTTTTGATACTTTTTTCACTTTGGTATTTTTTTTTTCTTCAGCTAAGGTTGACATTTCTATGGAATGACCCTATAGTAGTTTTTAAATATGCAAATATGCATATTTAAAAATCAATCACCCTTATGATTTCACTTGTAAGGAGTTTTGCTCAGTGTCCGAAATGGCCCCAAACTGCCGAAAAAAAAAAAAAAAAAAATAGGGGGGGGGGAGGTTAAATTTTACACAGAGATCAATTTACCATTGATAATGTTACCAGTTTATTTTCTGCATTTAGTATGTTTTCCATCCCAACTCCATTCAGTTATTAAAATTTGTGCATAAGTCCATGTTTTTTTTTATTGATTTGGGGATTTTTATGTTTTGGTCATGTCCTTAATTGTGAATAAATAATTTTCATTGATTATTAATTCAGATTTGCTCTTTGTCAAAAATAACATAATATTAATCTAAGTTGTGGTAGTTATACATTTTAATCTTTACTTGCATATATATATGAATAACCCTATTTCTCGTTATTATTGTTCTTCCAGATCTTGTTCTGCAACAGCTAGATAGTTAAAAATGTACTTAACCCTGTTTGACTCATGTTTAAATGTTAAAATAGTTTTTTAGAGAGGAAAAAAAAATCTATTTTCTTTTGCAATACAACCAAAATAAGAAGGGGGGGGGGGAATAACACCTCACTGGATATATATGTAACTAGCGGGAGCATTTCGCTTGAGTTAACTGTTTGATAAAAACTTAAAGCTATTTATGTTTGTAATAACCATTTCAATTCCACCTGTGCAAAATGAAAATCTTAAGCCGTTCTGTGAGCATTCTGCTTTTTTAATGTTAAAATAAAAGTAGTAGTGCTAAAAGAGTAAGTGTTTGGTAGTTATCCTATAGCCAGGGCTTCATAACTAACATTTAATCAAAAATTTTAATTAATTTCTTGATAAACTTTGATAATCTAAAATTTTGATTTTTCAGAATTCTGAGAATGGAGACAAACAAGTTTTACCGAAGAATATTCAATTTAAAGTAAGCAGAAAATGATCATTTTAATAGAAATAATTATCTGTGATTATTTTTGTTGGATTTTTTGCTTATATTTTCTTATACTTTGTCTTGTGTGCAAACTGGAATCTTATAATCATTACTTTAATTCATCTCCGTTAGCAGAAATACTTTTCTAGCCTCTATGAACTGGTCCTATTTACTAACTTTTAAATGTTAAAAGTCCGTAATTTTCATCTAATTCATAGTCCAATCAAAATGAAGGGAATAAACAACTCACAACTGAATCAGAGAAAGCTTGACTCAGTGCAAAATTACTCTTCCCATTTGAGAGGGAAAATTTTTCATATCTAGAGAAATCTTCCTCAAATTTTTCCCTATTTCTTGCATGCTTGGCATCCTTTGGGACAACTTTTTTTTTTGCTAACTTCTATATCTAATGTATAGAAGAAAGACAGTATTGGGTTTGTGATTTTTTAAAAATTTTGATAGATTTACACATTTTGAGAATCGCTGAATCCATTTTGACCATTTTTGGAAAATGTTTGTATGTACTGCGATGACCGGTTTTTATGGGCATTGTAGCGCAAAATCTACTGTATGAAGTGGAGTGAAATTTAGTATCCTGACGCACCTTTTCACATGTTTTCTTTTTGAAATTATCTTGTGATACAATCTTGAAATTCTTTTGGTGGACCTCCCTCATTGATAAATGCATAGTTCATCATCAATGATGGCAGGGTAGCCATGGGCATGTAAGCTAGTAGTTTAAAGGCCTTCATTTTCCGGAAAAAGCAGCCATGTGGTTTTGCGTACGGTTGTAATCTCTCGAAGTTTTGATATCTGTTGCGCTCATCGAGAATCTCCTTTTGATGTTAGCTGATGTTCTGTGACACTATAGAGAACACAAATTCAAACCGTCTTCATCGCAGCTTAAAATCCATGCCAGTGCAAACTTCATAACTTTTGCCCCCTTATGAACAGAATATATATTATTATAACATATCCCTTATTAACAGAAATTGAGAGATCTTCAGGTGAGAAAAGAATTAGCCAGTAAGAAGCTTGGACAATGTTCCTCGCAACGTCCTGAATATCTTTGTATTGAATTTGATTAAGTTTGTAAATAGCTGTGTATAGAAGAACCTATAAATGTCTGTGAAAAGGCTGTGCATCCTCTTATTCATTCAACGAGAAAATCCTGAAATTGTTAAACCCACATTTGTACCCTCAAGTAAATTGGTGGTCATTAGTTTTTGGACACAATTTCTCCAAAGGGGGGTTGAGTAATCAAAAGTTTTCTCTGGTATTGATGGCTGTCATTCAATCAAGCCTATCTTTCTTTTGGATTAAATAGTTTAAAATCCCAATTTTTCATTTTTATTCTTATAGGTTAATCAGACCTTATAACTTAACCTTTAAGACCCGGGCGGTACACATGCTGTACCGTAACTCTATTTTTTTTTAGAGGATGGGGTTGAGATTTTTACTCGAACCCTTTGGAGCCGGGGATTTTTTCAAGGTTTCATACGTCTGGTACGGCAGTTTATACTTTCTCTTTTCAATGGAAAATAAATCCGTGGCTCAACTGTCATGCTACCTGGGTCGAAAGAAAAATTTCTAAAAAACAGCCCGGATCCAAAAGGTTAAAAAAAAAAAAAAAAAAAAACTGGCGTCCATTTTTGTTTATTGATTTAAATTTTTTTTTGCTCTTGAGTGCTGCGAAAGCTTCTAATCAGCTGTTTATACAATTTTTTTAAATGTGTTATCTTAATTCTTTTTCAGTTGTAACTCTGTAATTAATTCTTCCTTAATAAATTTTGAAATTTTTATTGACAATGATTGTTGTTTTGTAATCTTTAGAATAGATGTTCCAATACAAAGTTCATAGCTTAAAAAAATTAATAAACATACTATGCCTTTATATGCACAAACTCAAATCTGTGTTTATGAGGTATAATTAATTTCAGAATATGGTGGTAGAAGTGACCAAAAAGTTGTGTTCTTTCATTCGTATGGCTATTCTTCCTGATTCTCTTCATTCTCTTTCTGTCCATCAACTAAAGAGTCTTGGCACATGGCCAAAATCTGAGAGCATTACTCCATGGCTTCCCTATTGTTTAAGAAGTGTCAGGTATAGTTTACAAAAATATTTTTTATTTTAATACAAAAATATACACACTTTTTATTCGTTTAAATATTTTTCAAATTTCTTTTTATTTTTTAGAAATTGTTATTCTGATATTTTGAAATTGGAAATTCCAGATGATATGATCAATTCAATTCAACAGTTGATATTTGATTTGAAAGTTCATGCTATGAAAACATTATTTTCCCATGCATCGCTTGGTATGTTTGCCTTTATTTTGATTTGTTTTTTTTTTTCTGTTCAAATGCTTTCTTTATTGCTTTCTTCGCTAAAAATTTGAATGCCTGAGTCTGTGCTATGACTCTATTTTATGACACTCCTGTATTACTTACACCAACAGTTAGAGCACTTGTGTATCTACAAGTCCTTAGTGTGTTCGTCCCTTTTTTAAGCATTGGTATGAAATTAAGAATGTTTTTTAAAACGACATTAATTTTGACCAAACTCCCCCTTCCCCCCTTTTTATTTAAGATATTCAACATTTGGATGAGCGAGAGACTTGGGTGGTTGAAATTGACGATCACAATGGTGGAACTACTCAATTAGTAAGTAAAGTAATAGTTGTATTAGTAGAGAATGTATTACATGATTTTCCTTTCTAATTTGAATAAATTTAAAGAAAATGCTACATTATTTTTATATTTTCAAATATTTAATTAAAAAAATGTTCGATTAATACAGAAGCAGTTTTAAAAGCACTTCACCTTTAAAAGTTGAGAAGAGTGCAGCGTCGCTCTTCAAATTTGCAGATGCGACGAATTTCAAATTTGGAAAAATAGAGGTTTGAGCACTAAGAGACTAGAGAACTAGAAAAACAGAAAAAAGCATGAGAAATTAATCTAAATTGGTGGGAAATTAATGACTGTATTTATATATACCAAAAGGACTGCAAACCGTTTTGAATGCCAACGGTTTTTCTACCCCATAATAGGCAATAAAACTTATATTCTCTTGGGTATTTTCATATTTTTATTCAATCTCTCTATATATCTGTATCTTGAAACAGCAACAACAATGGTGAGAGTTTGACCATTTATAGGTTGTTGTTGCACCAGAAACTTTTATTAAATTGTAGACAGATTACTATCATAAATTATATTTACTTAAAATCTGACATTGGTTGTTTCTATTGTTCTAAGGTAGATATTATTCCCTGAAATTTTTTTAAATTTAGTTTAAAGTTAGAGTCCCATGCTTTTTTAAAAATTTAATTACATGTTTTTGTAGATAAATTTTCTAACCTGTTCATGTTTTTATTGTCATGCAATGTTATTTTTTTATGCAATGTTATTTATTCATGTTATTTTGTCATGCAACAACAATGGTGAGAGTTTGACCATCTATAGGTTGTTGTTGCACCAGAAACTTTATTAAATTGTAGACAGATTACTATCATAAATTATATTTACTTAAAATCTGACATTGGTTGTTTCTATTGTTCTAAGGTAGATATTATTCCTTGAAATTTTTTTAAATTTAGTTTAAACTTAGAGTCCCATGCTTTTTTAAAAATTTAATTACATGTTTTTGTAGATAAATTTTCTAACCTGTTCATGTTTTTCTTTAAATTTTCTTTTAATATAAAGGTGAGCACTTTTTGAAATACTTCTTATTGCTTTAATTTATAGCCATTATTATTTGAAAACAGAGTGGTGGAAACCTTACAACTTGTTCGTGAGACTGTGTTACAATGTGGGCCTAAGGAAACAGATGTAAGTATAGTGAATTCAGCAGGAACTGATAGTTGAAGTAAACAAAGCAATGTGATACTTGGCGATACTGTTGGATGTTGAGAAGAGCGCCAAGCAGATAAGCCAAATGTTCATGCACAGAATCGCCAATCCAATGAGTAATTCATGTATTTGGCAAATGTTGGCCCCAAGCAGTAACTTTCTTAGTTTACTTCTACTATCACTTCTCACTGAATTCACTTAAGATCGATTGATCATTAAACTTTTACAGGTTTTTGGTTCCTGAAATAAAAATTCTATTTTTTTTTTTTTTTTTGCAGATATTTCTTCAAATTAATGTTCAAGCAGCAATAAAACAATCTGCTCAAAGTCTTTTACAGGCTTTTGCTACTGCTTTAGAAAAAATGGCATTCACTTCTGGCAAGAAAGATGACAGGTATTTTATTTACTATTTTCTGGATAATTATGTCTTTAAGTATATAAATAAATATAATATATATGTTACTATGAAAGACTAAAATTGGAGAATGTCTTCTTCATTGGAGGTTCACTGCTAATATTTGGACTATACTTTTACTATAATTTAAAAGAACACATCTCATTGCACATGACTTGCAACTTTATGCTTTTACTTCAGTTTTAATACAATGTCAAGAATTAAATTTTTCCATTTTTCAGAGCAACTATTCGTAATTTTGAAGTAAAGTAATTCAATATTGTAACAAAAAAAAATTTTTTTTTTCATAGCATTTTTGTAGGTTATAGAAATTATACTGTAATGCTTTCGTCAATGTATAATGCATAATGCATTCTGAAATGACAAATGCGGCACTTACTTTAACGTATTGGCTTAAACATATTGAATTAAACATATATGTTTATTTTACTAATGAGATTTTTGCTTTTAAATTTCATATGCTTTTCTTTTACTTATTTTTGTACAGAGGAAACAAGCAGCTTATTCCCAGAATAGGTTTAGCTAACACTTCAAATATGTTTATGGATGATGAAAATGATATTCCATCTGATGTAAGTAGTTAATCATTTAATAAATATGTTAATTATTTTTTAAATAGTTTCACACTTTAAATTAGCCTTAGTATCTTTGAACATTCAAGGCTCTAAAAGGAATTATAAAATGGAAATATTTATATTGACAGTTAAACCGGGTTTTTGGAAAATCAATGAGGCTGCTCATGCCCAAATACAAAGTGTACTAGAGCATAAGGGTAATAGAGAGAGAAAGAAAACGAGAATATTGCACTGATCAATGCTCAAAAAAGTATGCGTTAAATATTTTTCAAGGAGAAATACCTTAAAGCTGGTTAGGGGGGAAGCTGAAGGTGCTCATGTATCTCCTGAACTAACTGCAAAACTACTCCTTAACCTGTTAACTGGGTATGACGAAATATTTCGTCATACATAAAAGCCTACAGAAATGGGCATGACGAAATTTTTCGTCATGGAAATTAATCGTAATATATTGATTCCATCACGTTCTACGTTGTTCTTATCTATTAAATCTTAGAGTGGTTATATATATGCCATCATATTGTCGATGCGTCATGAATTTTCATGTTCTTGTAATCTGTAACTTGAGCGCTATTAACAGGAAAACGGGAGCTGCATGATCTATCCTTCGAGCTGCCACAATTTGGATTCATTTTAGTCTGCATTTCAGTATCTTACATGATAGTAATAACTTTCTGATTTGAATATTCTTATTGTGAATTTTAGTGTTTTATATATTTTTATTAGTAATAAATTTATGACTTAAGTACTTTTTATTTTCTACAAAATATGGCTAAAAATATAAAATATTTTATCAAAATAAATAAAAATCATAAGTTAAAAACGATTCTTTTATTATTTGAGGTGCGATATTACTTATCGCTGTGAAAAAAAAAGTCCCCATTGTGAAACGAGTTGAGCAATAGCTAATTCCCCGGTTAACAGGTTAAGAAAAAAGATTTAAATATTTCTGAGCTTACATTTGGCAAATTTTCATATCTTTTTGGGCTCCTCCCGAAATAAATTTCTGTATATACTGCTGATGAATTTGTAAGTTGCAGCATTTGTGTGTGAGAGAAAAAGAAAGTTCATGGTTTTCTAATGAATCTTTCATTTACAGCTAATTGAGTCATTTATCTCAAATGTATCAAACATTCAACTAACTATTTACAATTTAATTAGTTGGAAACTTAAAGCATTTATTTATTTATGTATTTTATTTTTTATGAAGCAAAATTGACTGAGCATAAAATACATAACTAGTCAATTTGTTTTCAGGAAGCAAAATGTTTGATCATCTTAAGTAATTGCAGTTATACAGTAAATTGCATCATTCCAAGGTTACAAGACAGTTTCGTCAAGTATGGATATCCTGATATGCAACTTGTCATTAAGGTATATACTTTTTTAAAAATAGATTTATTGAATTGAATTCTAAATGATCATCAGAAATTCATATAAAAGAAAATTTCTGGGATATGCATTTGCAGGAAATAATGCAATTGAAAATATTCATGCTTCTAATTATCTGAGCCATTGTATGCATGAATGTCTATGTAAAACTAAAAGTAAACTCTCATTGCTTCTGTTTTTTTTTTTTTTTTTTTTTTTTAGAATAGTCTCAGAGTTCGCTATTTATAGCCTGGGCATCCCTTTGAGAAATTTTTGATTTACCTTTGAAGTAATAAGAATTTTAAACTTCAATATATATAAAATCTACTGCTTTTTTACTTTCTTCTATATCTATTATATAGAAGAAAGTATTGGTTTCGTGAAAATTTTCGAATGTTGAATTTTGACGGATTTGCACGTTTTGAGGTGCGCTGAGTCCATTTCGACCATTTTTGGAAAATGTCTGTCTGTGTGTGTGTCTGTGAGTCTGTATGTGTGTGACCAGTTTTTGTGGCCGCGCTAGAGCAAAAACTACTGCATGAAATCGAACAAAAATTTTTTCACATATGTACCACCATGTGAACTGGTGCACCTGACTTTGTTTAGCGAATTCCTCCAAGGGGGGTGGAGCAATCGCACGTGTTCTGCGCGTGGGTGATTGCTATATCTCAGGAAGTAACCGGCGGAATCAAACGAAAATTGGTCCATAGGTAGACCCTATAGAGTACAGGTGCTGATTCAATTTGTGTGTCAATATCTCGAAGGGGGGTGGAGCAATCGCACGTGTTCTGCGCGGGGGTGATTGCTATATCTCAGGAAGTAACAAGCGGAATCAAACGAAAATTGGTCCATAGGTAGACCCTATAGAGTACAGGTGCTGATTCAATTTGTGTGTCAGTATCTTGAAGGGGGGTGGAGAAATCGCACGTGTTCTGCGCGGGGGTGATTGCTATATCTCAGGAAGTAACAGGCGGAATCAAACGAAAATTGGTCCATAGGTAGACCCTATTGAGTACAATCGCTGATTCAATTTGTGTGTCAATATCTCAAAGGGGGGTGGAGCAATCAAAAGTGCTTATTTTGTCATTGCACCTACTGTATCTCGAGAAATATTGCTGAGATTTGAATGAAATTTGGAATAACACTAACCCAATAAGGAAGCAAGCATCGATTAAATTTTGGCGCCAATCGCCCCAGGGGGAGGGTGGGGTGATTTTTGCGCTTAGTCAACAATGCGAAAAATCAATTCATTAAAAAATCGCTTTCACGCTATTTAATTATCAAAACAGCTGAAAACTTTCAATGATTTGAAATTTTTAACTGTTGCCAATTTCTTTTTACTAACAAATAAAATGTTTGCAATTAATCTAAACAAGGCTTTTGCAATGATTTCCAATTTCGCTCATTGATTCTGCATTTGCAGGGTTATTACGATAATTGGGAAATTGGAGCTGTTTCCAATTATTCGGGCGAGTACGTATTTTATTTTGTAACTGGAATTCATAAGATAGATATAGAAGAAAGTTTCGTGACGGCCACGACAGCTAGTTTCTCTCTAAATTCAGGTTAGCCTAGTCCTAGAAAAAAGTTGTTTCGTAATTTAATTTAAAATTGAAGAAAACAGTTGTATCTTTACCAATTAAGTTCAGCATGTTGTAAATTTAAAAGAAAGCTGTTCAGCTGCAATCTTTCTATATCTTTTAAAGCATTATGAATTGAACAATAAAATTTTCTTTTGTTTTAGAATAAAATTTTTCTTTCATTATTTGAGATTTCAGAAAAAATGAATCCTTTGAACTAGAGATGGAACGAAGCGGCATTTGGCCGAAGCACCGAATACCGAAGCTTCAGCCAACTAATGGCCGAAGCTTCGGCCGAAGCTTCGGCTGGCGCACATACTGAAGTTTTTGGATTAAATGCATAATAAATGCGTAGAGTTTTATACTTTTCTCCATATGTTTTAATATTCTTAATTCTTAGCGTTACACAATATTTTCAATTTACGGTAGTATTCTTAAATTAATTTCACTAATTAAAATTTATTTTATTTTGGTTGTTTTTATTTTAATGTTCTTAGTATTACACAACATTTTCAGCTTACTGAGTCATTCTTAAATTAATTTCACTAATTAAAAGTTTTCTTGTTTTGTTTTGCTTTGTACTGCTAGTACAAGAAAAGACGACATTACTATTTTTGTATTGCAAATTAGTAGTAGGAAGCTCTACTTGGAACATGAAAAGCTCAGTCTGCAGTTCAGTTGATGTTTTATAGTAAAACAACTGATATGATCATGTATTATACCATAGAACTACCCAATCTACTACTATTTACGTTGTGTTATATATTATAAATAACTTAATATTCTTAATGCAAAATGCTCCAGTTTTTGGTGAATTCGAAAAAATAGTATCATACATTCTTTTTTACTTGTCTTTCCTTTGGTATTAATTTTAAGAGGATTATTTAATAATGTCACAAGTTCAAAGAAACTATTCATTCCAAGGTTGAGTTTTAGAAATCACAAGCAATGAATCACAAGTAATAGAACTTTCGTTGCCTAAAGAAAAAGAGCTAGAACTGTACATGAACAAGCCACTCTTAAATAGGAAAAATTGCCCACTGAATTGGTGGAAGGAAAATAAGACAATTTTTCCAGGATTATCAGAACTGGCCAAACGCTACTTATCTGCTCCAGGTAGCAGTGTATAAGGTGAAAGAACATTTTCCGAAGCTGGTAATGTGTACGAGAAGAAAAGAAGCAGGATTGTGCCTAAAAATGCTGAGACATTGTTTTTTGTTACATCATAATTCTAAGTTGTGTGACAAATGAGCAGGTATTATTCTATTAATTCAAGTACAAATGACGAATCTTTTTTAAAGTTAATCAACTAATCAGAATTTATTCTTTTTTAATTATAAATACTTAAAATGCCGATCTTGGGTGGATGTGTGCTACTAATGGACTGGACCCCTTCCTCATATTTTGATTTATACAAAAATAAATAAATAAGATGTAGCTTTAAGTTATGTATTAACAATTACTTACTTGTTTTACTATATCCTGTTTTTGTTGTTTAGAATCTTGATCAATGAAATACATAAAAGGTTAATATATGTTGATAGATTAATGCATCTCTTTAAAAAAAACTGAAATTGTGTACCTGTAAATTTCAAAAAATATAAAATTTTAAAAGAAAGTAATTCAGGATGCATAATAGTTTCACATCTGCCCTTGTACACATAAGAACCATTAACATTGTTCAAAGTTTCAAAGCTAGAAATCATTGAAAAATACTCAATGCAGTATATTTATATAGCTTTTATTTCAAAACTAAAGTTTTTTTGAACAAATATAACGAAATGTAATATTTAAACGAACATATTGTTAATAAATATTTTATTAATTATTGAATGCATTCTGGATTCAAATGTTCAATACGCACATATTTTTAATTGAATATAAATTTCTATTATGCTTTATCATGAGGAACAATTTTGAGTTAAAAAGACTATCTTACATGATAATAATTGTAACAGAAAATGTGCTGCATAAATTTCAGGCCGAAGCAGCCGAAGCGGCCGAATCACAACTCATGCTTCGGCCAGACCGAAGCTTCGGCAAAATGGCCGAAGCTTCGGCTCGGCCGAAGCTTCGTTCCATCTCTACTTTGAACATTTAAAAGCAAGTTTTCTTTCCTGCTTTATTTTTTAAAATTTTTTAGTTTTATTATCTTTTTTTTTCCTTGATTAGAGAGTCAACTTTTATCAAAATGATGCTTGAACAAGTCATGTCACACCAAATTTTTGTCTGAAATTGATAAACTGGGGAATTATATTCATTTTTGGCACCTGAGTTTTTTCCCCAAAATCTTAAGATGTTACAATTTTTGTTCTATCTATATGCACCTCTATGCATCTGCTTAGCATATTTTGTTACACCATTTGTCAGTTTAGTTGGATTTCATAGTTAACAAATAGTTTATCTTGAGAACTATTTTTATGCAACCCAACAGCTCATTTCTTTTATCAGAACTATTTGCTGTTTCTAAATTAAACTGTGTGAATAAAGGATTTATTACTTTTTCTTCTTTTTGAAAATCAT
Organism: Uloborus plumipes; assembly: GCA_038373865.1. Lineage (NCBI taxonomy): Eukaryota > Metazoa > Arthropoda > Arachnida > Araneae > Uloboridae > Uloborus > Uloborus plumipes. The sequence continues at coordinate 51,036 of JAXGGA010004405.1, forward strand.
TTTAGAGCAGTATGTCACGTTTCAAAGAAGTAAGCTCCAAGTTATTTGATACTTATGTAGAACGTAAGAGTGATCCAATCGTTGGTGCCGTGGAACCCAGATTATATGCAGGTCATTATAGTTGGGAGTCTGGCTATAAGCCTACAGGTAATAATGACTTTTTTTTTTTTCTTTGTCAAATATTGTGTGTTTCAGTAGTAATAATTCTATTATTTTTAAACAGGTGTCAGTGTATATATAAAACAAACAGTAATGGATCTGATTGAAATACATGCAGAGGTAATGTTTTCCTACACATTTCCATTATATATTTATGGAACAGTATTTATGAAATTAAGTCTAATTATTTCTAAAGGCACACCATAAAAACACCATATGCTTCAAGATTTATGCTTCTATTAATTCTTTAAGATGGTTTTCCTTAACTTGTAATTAGAATTAATTATCATTATTATTTTTGGATTATGTATTTAATACCTAAATTCAAAGTCCCTTTTCATGTATTGCATTAGCTTTTATTGCTTTGATGCATTCAAAGTAGTAGCTGGAAGAAAGCAAGTTCCATTTGTAATGGTGTTATTTTTATCCTATGTAAATGTTACAATAGTTATATATATTTTTTGTTCTAATTAAGTGTAAGATTACTTTTGCTGTTTCTGTTGAAGTTGATCTGCTAAATCTTTCACCACCAACTATCACAGCTTCAGTGTTTTAGTAGTTACATACTTTGCACTTAAAAAAATTGATCGTGAATGCTTTTCAGAAAAAGTAAGAAACTTTAAATCAATATGAAAATAATGTGGTCGTGTGATTTTTTCTTGTACAAGTCAAGTGAAATTAATTAACAAAATTACATCTTTTACATGAATTTGAGTGCCGTTTCATTATATTGCTGTAAATCTTTGAATACATGGTATTTTACTAAGGAGTGATTCAAAAGTTTTGAATTAAAAATCACAGGCTGCTTAACTTTTATGTATTTTTAAAGAGCTTAATAAAAACATCTGCAGGTTGTAAGTCTAAATCTGCTATTTTCTACATGGTGTCTACTGATAATGGAAATTTACAGGATTGTTTTATTTTCTGAAAATACTGGAATTTTATTTAATACTGGAAAAATCTAAAAAAATTGACTGGAATATGTATGAGAATTGATTTGAACTGATGAGAAAAATATACTGTAGTATATAACAGTAGTTCTTTACTAGTGGTACACATACCCCATAGCGTATATGAAAGTCCTCAATGGGTATTATATTGATAATGCAAGAATTCAATAGTAAGAAAAGCTTGAGTTATATCGTATGAGATTATGACCCCAGAGAGCAACTGTGTCACCCTAGCCCTTATAAAAATAATGCTACTCTAATTCCGAGCCAGAACCTTGCAAGGGCTCGACTAGGGTGATAAGGCCTTTCATTGGCCTTGTGTGAGATTCAAATTTAATTCACCCGAAGAGCAAGCAAGTGTAACAGGATGAGGATGATTTACTGTTGTATCCAAGTTGTTGACGAATATTGATGGGCTATGTTAATAAAAACAAGTAAAGTGTTCTAATAAATTTGTGATAATTTTGTGTCCAATTAATAAAAGCTTAGTAATAAAATGTCTATCAAAACACAATTTTTTGTTTAAATTTTCAGTTCTTAATCTAATAAGAAAAGTAAAATACATTTTATTTCTGATCAATAAATTGTTCGCTGCATTAAAAAATCGTTATTTTTAGGTGTTTGCTGTCTCTCCTCCTTTTGTTAGTAAAGTTCTAACTCGAGTAGTAGAAGATGTTGTAGAAGAATTGGCAAGGTTATATGAATGTACAGAGAGCTATGAAGGCAATTCTAATATTCAAGTAAATATAGTAGTTGATATGTATAAAAATTTTACTGGATACCAGTTTATTTCAAAAATCTGTAACTCTGTTTTGTATACATATACAGGGTGTCCACTCCAATCGTGGACCAATAGCTAATTTCTAAACCGTTAGAGGTAAGCATATAGTTTATTTACGAAAAAATCTCCAAATTTCGAAAGGAATTTTGGGTCTATTCAATGTTTTTCAAAAAATCAAATTTTGAAAGAGTTACGAAATTTAAATTTTTATACAGCCCCCCAGTCCCATCAATCATATTTAGTAAAACATTCTTGACACTGTAACGCTTAAAACTAAAAAAAAATCACTCTTCTACCACAAAAATTGACCGAGTTATGACGTTTTGAAAAATCAAGATTTTGCATTATTTCATGACGTCATCGAGAGACCGCTTAAGGGACCATATGCGAAATCCTTCAAAATCTTGATTTTTCAAAACGACATAACTCGGTCAATTTTTGTCGTAGAACAGTGATTTTTTTTAAGTTTTAAACGTTACAGTGTCAAGAATGTTTTACTAAATACACTGGCGGAAAAAAAAATCCCAACACCAAGAAGAAATTAATGTAGAGTAATGAAATTTGGGTAATGCAATTGTCTAGTTAACATGTTTAATTGATTAAATGTACAAGATCACTGGCTAATTTAAGCTCAAGAAAATGCAGTGCAAATGTGAAATTATGTTAGTTTAATAGAGGGTGTAACCTCCAGAATTTTGAAGGCAAACCTGCAAGCGTGCATGCATTATGTCATACAGGTGCCGAATGTCACTTTGTGGTATGGAGTGGCCATTCTTGTTGCACTTGTTGTGTCAATATAAGGACCGTCATTGTTGACTGTGGATGATGCTCGAGGTGCTGTCCAATGATATCCCATACGTTATCAATTGAAGACAGACCTGGTGTTTTTACAGGTCATGGTAACATGTCAGCACTCTGTAGAGCACATTGCGTTACAGCAGCGATGTGAGGGCGAGCGTTATCCTGTTAGAAAACTCCCCCTTGAATGCTACTCATGAAGGGCTGTACTACTGGTTAAATTATCAGACTGACGACAAATTTTCAGTCAGTGAGTTTGGGATAACCACAAGAGTGCCCCTGTTGTTGGTGGAAATTGCTCCAGAGACCATGACTCCAGGTGTGGGTCCCGTGTGTCCAGGTCGTCGTACGCTTGGATGCATGCGGTCCCCTGGCCTCCTTCTGACCAATATACAGCCACCACTGGCACTAAGGCAGAATTTGTTTTCATCAAAAATTACAACAGATCTCCACTCCGGCCTCCAGTGAGCTCTGTCTTGGCACCACTGTCGTCGGAAACGGCAATGGTTTGCAGTCAATGGAATGCCGGCTACAGGCTGCCTGGCTCAGAGCTGTCTTTGAAGTAAACAGTTTCTTATCGTTCCTTGGGTCACGACGGTACCAACTGCAGCTCGAATTTCAGCCGCAGATGCAGTACGATGCGCCGCAGCCGTACGCAAGTTTCGGCGATCTTCCTTCTCAGTCATGCCACGTGGCAGCTCGGAACTCGATCTTCTTGAGGTAGTACCATCCCTTGACCATAGCTTCCAATAATCATGCATGGTGGAAACATTCCCACCCAAATTTTTCCGCAATATCGCGAAATGAAAATCCACCTTCTCGTAGCCAAATTGTACGACCTCGTTCAAACTCGGAGAGCTGTTGATAATGGCTTCTTCGTCTTCCTAAAGGCAATCCTGGCTAAAATGAACGCAATTAGTCAAATTTCACGGAAAAATAATACTCACGAGCTTCACAACACGCTTTTAAAACAAGCTCTATTTGCATGTTCTGAGTGACGCCAGCTGCCCCACACTTATGCACGGAGCGCGAAATTTTAATCGATGTCATCTTTCAGTTGTATAAACACGCCTACCAAATTTCGTTTATCTAACACAAGTCTTTCTTGGTGTTGGGATTTTTTTTTCCGCCAGTGTATGATTGATGGGACTGGGGGGCTGTATAAAAATTTAAATTTCGTAACTCTTTCAAAATTTGATTTTTTGAAAAACATTGAATAGACCCAAAATTCCTTTCGAAATTTGGAGATTTTTTCCTAAATAAACTAGATGCTTATCTCTAACGGTTTAGAAATTAGCTATTGGTCCACGATTGGAGTGGACACCCTGTATAATGTATAGTTTGATGTAATATATATTTTTTTCCAGGCAACTTTGAACTTAAGAGCTTTTGAAGATTCCATGTCAGCTTATAAAACAAACAATACCAAGTATGTTCATCTTTTTGCACTTTACATTAATCTTAAACTGAGAGAAATTGCACTGTGACATTTCTTTTTTTAAAACCTATCTTAAAAAATAGCTTAATATTTAATTCCGTGCTTAATTATATTTTTTCCCACAGTAAATATTTCATGACATGTAGGAGTAAACTAAAGCCTTTTACCAGTCCTAAGGATGCTGAGTAAGTACATTCATAGCTTTATTTTTTTTAAAGACATTTATGAAACAGAAACTAAATGAGTTTTAATAATTTCAGATTGGTGAATGATTTGTTGAGAGCCTTCAAAAATCAGTTATGGCAGCAATTGATGTGCTTCAAAGAGGGATTAGTAACTGTATAAAAAATATTTAGGAATAGGGACTTAGAGTGTAAATTATGTATTAAAGAAAATAAAATGTTATGCATTTGTGTACATTATTTGCAACTTTCTTGTTAGTAAATAGCTTTTTAACAACAACGAGGGTAGGGCAATAACTGAGTCAACGTTTAATTAAACAGGGTTCGCCAGACCGGAGAGGGCCCACTTGAAAAAAATCAAGTGACTGCAAATGCCTTGCTTTATTTTCGTAATTTTGATAGTATATTCGTATATTTCAAAAAAAAAAAAAGCTGAAGTTTGATCCAATGCTTAAACAGATTTATATTATTCCTGAAAAAAACCCAGGCTTTTCTTCAAAAACCTGAAAAGCCTTAGGGCGCTTTTCCACTTGACGACACGACAACAACGAAAGTCGGACGGTAATATTGCAACGATAAGTACCTTGTCGTGTCGTTTATAGCACTGTTTTTCCACTCAAACGATATCGTTTCTCCGAACGGGTCATATTGCACCGCATTTCATTTCGAAACAGCACTGTGTTCGCACGTACATTATTATGGCTGCTCAATTTAACAGATTACGACTACTATATTTGCTTTACCTCCGGAGAAAAAGAAAACAAATTAAGAGACGGTATTGAATGCACGAAAATTTTAAAGAAAGGTACATTGTAGGCGAGTTTTATACACTTTTCAAGAAATTGCAAAAATATTTTAGGTGATTTTAAATATTTTTACTAAATTTACAAAGAATAGTAAAAATTTAAAATCTAGACAAGGTTATTTAACACAAGTAGTTTAATCTAAAGTGTATAATATATTTTTAAAGTTACGAACAATGCTCTTTGAACTTACCTGTTTCTTTCTTGTCTGTAGAAGATTTGCCGTCATATTCCTCATCTAAAAATCTAAAAACTTCTTCCCAGGCTTTTTCCCTGTGAATTTTGTTTTTGTATAAAATATTTAGCTTATCCCATAGACACGGTCGCTGCTCTATTAATTCACACAAAACAGATACGTAAAACTTGAATGCCATGACTACTGTGTTGCTCATCGAAGAAAGTTCAGAATGAAAATTTAATCTTTTTTGAAGCATTGAAAATCGTCTGCGCTACAATTAATGAAACAAAGTATAAAATGATATGATTAAAATCTTTTATTGCTACATCTTTTATCAATCGTCTGCAAATTGAAACTTAGATTTATTAATGCAGAGATGTCGAATTTAAACGCCATTGCTATATTTCGAAGAAAGTAAACAGATGAATGAATGTCGTCCCGATTTTAAAGGCGAGACGGATGCCCTCCGACGCAAATAGGACGGCAAACGACATCGTTCGGTCGGAAACGACACAATCGTCTTTGAATCGGGAGATGGAAAAGCGCATAGCATATTTTAATACATTTTGCGTGCGCCAATGTCGGAGGACGACAATCATGCACGATTTATCGCTGTCGTGTCGGTAAGTGGAAAAGCGCCCTTATAGTTATTTGATCAAATCTCAGGTGGACTGGGCTTTTTAACCTCCCCCCTCCCCTCTTCCATTTTTTTTTCAAACCCTAAACTAAAGTAATGAATTAATAATTTTAACAAATTATATACAAAGCTTTATTTGAAATGAACATAGATGGATATTTTCAATTTAACAAATAAATAAATAAAACTATAACAATAGTAAATGTGTGTGAGTACATATATTTGAACCAGTTTACATTCTAGCAGGCACAGCCTCTATACCAACATGACAATTAGAATATTTCCTAGATACGTTCCATAAATACACTGCTCGACATTGAAAATGCAACACCAAGAAGGAGTGGTCAGAAACGCACGTGAAGTAAGATATAAGAGAATGAAGTTGAAAAGTGGGCTATGTTCATGTTGGTTTTTCTGCCAGACTAATTATCGGAGAAATTTGGTTTTTGTCTCGAAGGATACGTGTGATAGGAGGAAATGCCACGCCGTCCTCAACGAAGACACTTCCAGCATATAGACGACTTTACAAGGGGTATGGTGATCGGACTGAGAAGGGGAGGTTGGTCCATACGTCAAATTGCAGCTGATACCCACATGGATGCAAGCACTGTGCATCGGCTGTGTCGGAGATGGTTGGAAAGAGGAAATGTAGCCACATTGAGGGGTGCAGGTGCAGCCAGAGTGACGTCAGACCGCTTGGATCGACGGATTCACCGACAAGCTGTGGCGGACCCGCAAGTCACTTGTACGTCGATTCTGCAGCACGTGCAAGGTACCCGGATGTTTCTGTGTCGACCAGGACCATTTCCCGTCGACTGGTTGCACGTGGCCTGCAATCACGGCGCCCGCTAAGAAGACTGACATTGACCTCACAGCACAGACTCCAACGTTTGGAATGGTGCCGGACCAGAGCGACGTGGATGGCAGAATGGCAAACCGTAGTGTTCTCAGATGAATCCCGCTTCTGTTTGTCCAGCGATAGTCATCGCATACAAGTGTGGCGTCGACGTGGAGAAAGATCGAATCCGGCAGTAACTGTGGAACGCCCCACAGCGCGACAACGTGGCATAATGGTTTGGGGCGCTATTGCATACAATTCCGTATCACCTCTAGTTCGTATTCGGGGCACTATGACGGCCCAACGATATGTAGATAATGTACTGCGGCCGGTGGCAATCCCCTACCTTCAGGGTCTGCCAAATGCAATTTTTCAACAGGATAACGCCTGGCCTCACAGTGCTTGAATCAGCCAACATGCTCTATGAGGTGTACAGATGCTTTCCTGGCCACCATATTCTCCTGGACGTGATTGGACGCCGTTTGCAGAACCTGTCACTGCCTCGTTCAGAGGACGAACCGTGGCAAATGGTTGAAAGGGAATGGAGTGCCATCCCTCAGGACACCATCCGCAGGCTTATTGACTCCATGCCTAGACGTGTTTCTTCGTGCATCGCTGTCCGCGGTGGTCCTACTTTTTACTGAGCAGACGCCGTCCTCGCTCTAAATTTTGCTTATTTATTTTGAAATAAATATCACTTATTGTTCCATGCTGTCTCTGTCTTCTTACCAAATTTCATCAATTTCTGACCACTCCTTCTTAGTGTTGCATTTTCAATGTCGAGCAGTGTATAAATTATTAGCAAATCTAACAGTTGAACTTTGTCAGTCTTGTGCGCTTGTCATTTTTAATTATGATTTGAGGCAGGGTTAGAAATAAGAATAAATTTAGGTGTCATGATGAAGTCTAGTAAAGTTTGATGAAAATGAACAACCTTGGTGCCATTTTTAATGAATCAAACATATATGTATCCGAATGTTAAAAGAAAATAAGTATACATTCAATAAAAATGCGCATACTCATGCATATTTCTCAGATACAATGAGCAGATTTGCAGCCTGCTACTGACACTAGAGAAATCTAATAATTACTAAAAGTATGCTTGGGAAGATTAAAAATAACTAAACTTAGATGTTAATAGTACCGTTTCACACAAAACTGTGAAATAAACTTATCTCGGCCCGCTAAAATATTATTCAGATAATTAACTCAGTTACTGGAGAGTTTTAAGGAGGTGCAAAAATACAACTTTGAAAATAAAATGTCCGAGTTCTAGTTTGATCGATAGCCATTCATTCTTTTTAAAAAAGAACAAACAAGAAATTTAATAGAGTAGACCTATGGCCAGCAGGCCACATGCAGCCGGTAAAGCTGACCCATACGGCCTGTTGTTTTGTTCAATGCTTCAAAGCATCAGATTTTTTTTTCTGGAAAACAGATGCAATTGATAAAATTTGCATGAAGAAATGATTACAGCATTTCTCCTTTTGTAATATTTTATCCTTTTCCATGTTTTCCCAGCTAATTAGAAAAATAATAAATATATTTCAAAACTTTAGAAGTAATTTGTCCCGTGGGAATCATTTTAATTTGAGGAGTGGCCCTCTAGTGGTTTAAAAAGTTAGGCACCACTGATTTAACTTAATTTTCAGATGACTTTTTTAAAGTAAGAGTTTTTTTATTTAATTACCATAGAATAAAAATTGATATATTCTAAAAAATAAAGTAAAAAAAAAGTACATAAATTAGTACATATATATATACATAAGCTATCAGGCGAAAAGGCAAGGCACTATTTAATGTTTCGTTTGCAGGACTTTTTTTTCTCACAAAATAACTTCTTCCTTTAAAATTACACAATCTGGTTCACAGGTTGAAACAGAATCTTGAGTCATACTATCATTCACTTCAGCAGTGACATTGTTCAAAGAATAATCATTCTTAGTTGAAACAGTTTCATCCTTTAGGAACGAAAAACAATCATAAGAGAAATCTCTAACAACAAGTAAAGGAAAACATGAATTGACTAATCTAAATCTTTGAACCCTTTTAACAGTCTGTAGCGAAACACTTTTTTTGTGTGTGTGTTTGTGCATGTATGAGTGCAGTTAAAATAGAACTGTGATCTACATTGATATAATATCCATGTAACACAAATGAATTATTTTGACATTGAACTAACAGCTACTGAAAATTTAATGGGATTATCAATTTTAGTTTTTAATAGCACAAAACTTGCCCCCTTCCTTCCCTTTTATTTAGATTTTTTTTCTACATCTAAAAATTATGAGACAGTTTTCATCTTGTCCAATAATCTGATGGTTTTTTACTAACATTTAATAACATATTAATACAAAATAATAAACTATAGTGTAAAATATGTAGAGGTTTATACACTGGCGGAAAAAAAAATCCCAACACCAAGAAAGATTTGTGTTAGATAAACGAAATTTGGTAGGCGTGTTTATCCACTTGAAAGATGACATCGATTGAAATTTCGTGCTCCGCGCATAAGTATGGCGCAGCTGGCATCACTCAGAGCATGCAAATAAGGCTTGTTTTAAAAGCGTGTTGTGAAGCTCGTGAGCATTATTTTTCCGTGAAACTTGACGAATTGCATTCATGTTAGCCAGAAAAGCCTTTAAGAAGACGAAGAAGCCATTATCAACAGCTCACCGAGTTTAAACGAGGTCGTACAATTTGGCTACGAGAAGGTGGATTTTCATTTCGTGATATTGACGAAAGACTTGGGGGGGGGGGATGTTTCCATCATGCATGATTATTGGAAGCTATGGTCAAGGGATGGTACTACCTCAAGCAAATCGAGTTCCGAGCTGCCACGTGGCACGACTGAGAAGGAAGATCGCAGAATCTTGCGTACGGCTGTGGCGCATCATACTGCATCTGCGGCTGACATTCGAGCTGCAATTGGTACTGTCTTGACCCAAGAAACCGTAAGAAACTGTTTACTTCAAGGACAGCTCTGAGTGAGGCAGCCTGTAGCCGGTATTCCATTGACTGCAAACCATTGCCGTTTCCGACGGCAGTGGTGCCAAGACAGAGCTCACTGGAGGTCGGAGTGGAGATCTGTTGTAATTTTTGATGAAAACAGATTCTGCCTTAGTGCCAGTGATGGTTGTATAGAAGTTAGAAGGAGGCCAGGGGACCGCCTGCATCCAAGCGGTCTACGGCCTAGACACACGGGACCCACACCTGGAGTCATGGTCTCTGGAGCAATTTTCTGTGACAGCAAGGGCACTCTTGTGATTATCCCAAACTCACTGACTGAAAATTTGTCGTCAGTCTGGTAATTTAAACAGTAGTACAGCCCTTCATGAGTAGCATTCAAGGGGGAGTTTTCCAACAGGATAACGCTCGCTCTCACATTGCTGCTGTAACGCAATGTGCTCTACAGAGTGCTGACATGTTACCATGACCTGCAAAATCACCAGGTCTGTCTCCAATTGATAACGTATGGGATATCATTGGACGGCACCTCGAGCATCATCCACAGTCAGCAATGACGGTCCTAGTGTTGACACAACAAGTGAAACAAGCATGGCACTTCATACCACAAAGTGACATTCGGCACCTGTATGACATAATGCATGCATGCTTGCTGGTTTGCCTTCAAAATTCTGGAGGTTACACCTTCTATTAAATTAACATAATTTCACATTTGTACAGCATTTTCTTGAGCTTAAATTAGCCAGTGATCTTGTACATTTAATCAATATAACATGTTAACTAGACACTTGCATTACCCAAATTTCATTACTCTACAGTAATTTTTTCTTGGTGTTGGGATTTTTTTTTCGCCAGTGTATGTAAAAATCATAAATCACTGTCTGCGAGCAAATGAATGAATGCTAAAAGTATTTTCTCAGTTTTTACTGGTAAAAACGCTTTTGTTCTATAAAAACCCAACCCTGTGCCTCTATAGACTTAACATAGTACAAACCAAATGTTGTTGATTTTATAGTCAAATTCAGATTCTTCTTACATCAAGGCTCATTATAAGCAAGTCCACAGTATTATGTTGAAACAATTGAAAGCAAAGAAAGTAAACATAAGAATAACAGCTAATACACAATGTTAATTATTCGTTTTAACACTTACCATACGTGAAATGCTACTAAAAATTTCAAGAAAGCATAATTAATGTATTTACTTACCTTTGACTCAACACATAATCCTTTTAGTCTCCTAAATGCAGCGCGGCATTTGGAATCTATGTTTTGCTTTATTTTGCTCCAGTCTTTTTCAGTTATATTAAAATGCACTGATAAATGACCTAAATAAACAGGCAAGTAAAAATTATGAATATAATTTTAATAATCATTCCACAAACATTTAAATGGTAAATGTTTTGATGAAAAATACCCGAAAAGTAACACATAGCCAATTCTTTAGTAATGGTAACGTTTGAATCTTACAAAGCAGAAAAAATTTATTGTAGAAAACTGATGTACAAACTTTTTCTAATTCTAATTAATATAATTTTTACCAGACTTCACACAGGAGGTAGTTATCAGTTCATACTGTATGTTTTTTTTTAAATCACAATGTCTGACCCAAGTGAATGGATTTTGACGATTCTTTTTTCAATGAACAGGAGATGGTCTTTACGGGCAAAAAAACTTTAAATTTAATGTAATTTGCATATTAAATAACTTAGTATAAAAACCAATATTGAAGAAACTGGTTGTTAATAACACAGTGCTATTAATAGTTATCATAATGACAATGTTAAATGACGGCTTCTTTGAAACAAACTTGAAATTCATTACTATCATTGCTTAATGGTACTTTTGTCTCCATCTATTGGCAATGTTAGATAACAGAGCCAAGGCCGTATCCAGAGGGGGCCCGACGGGCCCCCGCCCCCCGAAACCCGAAATCTCTACTAATAATAAAGCTGAAAGTTTGTCTCTCTTTCTGTCTGTCTGTTACGCGCGTAGCGCCAAAACCGTTCGGTCGATTTTTACGCCACTTGGCACAAAATTAGTTTGTAGCATGTACTTTTGCACCTCGAAGCAATTTTTCGAAAATTCCATTTCGTTCTTTTTCTATTCGAATTCTTAGCGGAAATTCGATAAAATAGGGAAGAAATATTTCATACACATTTTCACTTATGTCATTTGAAAGCTTGAAATTTTCTGCATAAAATGAAGTTTTTTCGAAGTTTCTACGATCATCGGGAGAGCTGTAATAATTGTTTTTAGAATCCCGAAATTCAAGGCTTACCTTCAGTAAAGCAAGCCAAACGATTCTAAAATGGTTCAGCTCGATAATAAAATTTGTTTGAAAAGAAAGATGAAAAGAATTATTTTATCAACGGAAATCAACTTTTCATGTTGTTACCATGGTTACGTGTTCATACCTATTTTTGTTTCGTTCTTCTTCCAGCGTCGCCAGACGTAGTATTTTTGATACTACGGTAATATTTTTTCGGCCCAAATAAGGAGCGTAGTATTTTTCCGGAAACCCTGTTTCCAATATACTAATGACTTAATTAAAAAATTTGGTGGATTTTTTTTTTTCATTTTCATAGATTTCGCATTTTGGCAACATTGATTTTGGCAACGTTTGGAAACAGTATTACTTTGTAATATTTTTTTTAGAGGAGGCGTAGTATTTTTTTGTTTCAATTCTCTGGCAACCCTGTCTTTTCCGGGTGAAAATGCTTTGGGACATTACTTGGCGCGTTTTTGCGTGTCTCGCGGAAGTGAAAGCTCTGAGAGAAACTACGCAAAATAGCCAGGGTTACCACGCTTGGCGCGCCTATTGCCCATTTAGCGAGAAAAGGGTACCTAAAGCACAGATTAACCAAATATCGTATGAATTGCGTTATTGCATCGTTCGTTTTGTTTTTAAAGCTAGGAAATAAAACTTTCTTCTTCTTTTAAACTTTGGTAAGATTTCTGTTGGTTTCTGTGAGCAACAAAATTGTTCTTATTTTCTCTTTTGGCTTATTTTTGTACATCTTCCCTTGGGGTTGCATTCGAATGTTCCAAGGGGGTGCTTTACCCCTTTTATGGAGTAAATCAGTGTTCATTTCAATGCAGACAAAAGTGATATGAATTGGCCCGACCACTTGGCAATATATCGCCAAGCTTTTGGTCGTCAAGCATTTGGCGACATATCACCAAGTTGGCGAAAAAAATTGCTTTCTTTTTATATTTGGACTTAATTTGGCGCTATTGGCGATATCTCAGTGGCGAAAATCCACTGAATGATGTTAAAATCGGCGATATTTAGGAGATTAATCATTGTAAAACATTTTTTTTTTTGCATTGTTTCGCGGCAAACTAGAGATATAAATGTTTGAACTGTTATCTTGCTCACTCCAAGCACTATTTTAGCACTTAAGGCATCTACTAAGAAATTTACACATAAAATTAAGTAGCGTGGGGTCCATACCAGATTTTTATATCATACTTTGAAGGAATTATAGTTGAATTACAACTAAAATAGAGCATTTCTTCTGCTATATCAATTATTTTACAAATGAAATTTTTATTTTATACCACGGGCAAAGCCGTGCGGGTACCGCTAGTGTTTTATAATGCAAAACAGAAAAAAACTAAGTTTTTTTTTTTTTTTTTTTTAATTTCAAATGGCAAAAAAAAAAGTTCTTTTTAACCATTAAACGAGAGAAAATTTGAAGGAGTAAGAAAAAAAAATGCCAATTCAAATTCTCATTAGCTGCAAAACATACTTGAATATAAGACTCTCATTAGCACTTCCAGCTCTCTTTCCCAAATCAATTCAGGCTCAAGGCAAGTTACTTTTCAGTTTGATCGGCGCAATCGTAACAATTTCGTAAGACTGCCCAATCAACTATTAAAACGTCAGAGACTGGAAAGTGCAAATGAAATGCTTTAAAGAATTTTAACTGTTCTAGAGTCTTTGAAAATTATTAAATACCTTTTTGAAACTCCTTTAACAGTATTTCAATTCTATTTCTTATCAAATAATTAAACTATGAATTAACTAAATGGCCAGAATGTTACTCTCTCGTTAATTATTTTTTAAATCTATACACTATTTCTTTTAAAGAATTTTATGTGCTATTGGTTATTTTATGTTACTCAGTGCTGTGTCTGTCGGTGAGTGGGGAACTGATCAGAAACTACTATGTAACTATAGTGAAAACCAATGTGAGCAAGTGATAATGTGTTAATCTTTTCACCTCCCTTGTCTTTCCTCACTGTCGCTTAATGTTAATCGTTTTAAACTAAACATTTTTTATACTTAGATTAATTTTAATTTGCAAAAGAATGCAGAAAATTTATAAGATTGTTGTTTGCCTACTTTTCCAACATGTTTTTGAAGTCCCAATTGCCCCATATAAGGCCTCAAAATACAGAATTTTAAAACTTTTTTTTCAAAAATTTACACGGGGGAGAAACCCCCGGACCCCCTAAAATTATGTTTATTCTTACGGATATCCCCACTTAAAGTTCTCATTGCATATCTCTCTCGATACTTCTACTCCCAATAAAGGTCAGTTCAAGAAAATAATAAGAATAAAGAAATGAAAACACATACACATCAAACATCGTGTGGGGAGGGGGAGGGGTGTCAGCTAGAAATTAGACTCATAACACACACAAAAATGTATGTGTTTGGGCAATGTGCAAAACTGGGCCCCTCCCGAAATTTTTTTCTGGATACAGCCTTGAACAGAGCCAAGTATATAATAATTTTATCACAAGAAACTAGTATTGTTTTGGAAATATGTATTAGTTGGGAAACAATTAATACTTAAATTGTTCTGATTGATCTACTCCAAATTTAAAAGTATGGTTATATGTTCCAAATGCTTATTTCTTCTTCTTGTAATGTTTTACTAAATGCAGATTTCTTTTTTAGGAAAAATTCAGTTAGAAACACGAATATTGATAGTGTCAAACAATAGAGATGATTCTATGTCAAGATTTTTACAAAAAAGACAGTCCCGTCATTTCGGGGTTCATGGGAGGGGATCAATTGTCCCCCCCCCCTCCCCCGATTTTGGGAAATCAATGTATTTAAATGTAAGTAGGTGGGGTTTTGCCATTTTTTTGGCAAATTTACAATTTGTATACTCCTTTGCACCCCCCACCCCTGGAAAAATTCGAAATGACAGTCTTGAAAAAAGAATAGTATATGATATATGATAATTTTTATCTTTAGTAAATTGTATCTTTATTGAAATATAATGTACTTTTCATTTTATTATCTTCACTTAACTTTTAAATATTCAATAACAAATTCCTCAGTAAAAATGCAAAAAATAAACCCCTCACTATATCTTGTCTACAATAAGTAAAAAGTTAATGCTATTCATATATATTTAAGAAAAAATTGCAAAATGTAAATTCATAAGGGGAAAGAAAAAGAATACAAGCGAAATAAGTGAAATGTAGCAGCAAAATTTTCTGTATAATATATATATATTTCAAAATTTTTTACTTACATTTAATACCATGAATTAATAGTGGATCCAACTGTTTCTTTTTGTGCTTTCCCATGCCAGAAATATTAGAACATGCTAGAGTTTCACGATTAAACAAGTAATCAAGTAAAGTCAAGGCCATCTTTTCAGCAGTGTTACAAGAGTCATTTATGTGAAGGAGCTCACTGCAATGAAAAATTCAATCAGCAATATTTTGAAATTACTTAGGCCATACACTTTCCGTATCTAAATACTTTTTACCTAAGCATTAAATCTTAACCATTATTTGCCTGTTGGGGTGTAATAATTGATTTCATAATGCTACTCTGTATTCAAAAATTCTATTTCATACTTGAACTCACAGTAGACACATTTTTGAAAAATCTACTTAAAAATAGCACTTTAGGCACAATAAGTTTTTTATGAAATTTTAAAAAATTCTGTACTATAATTTAAATGTAGGAGAAACTTTAAGGATGTTAAAAAAATGTCTGCAAATGTGTGATGTAACTTGAATTTTTTTTTTTTTTTTTTTTTAACTTTTAATTTTAAACAAGGGAAAAAAAGTGGATTTGAGGTCCTCAAATTACTGAACGAATGGCAAACTTGACTCTACCCCCCCCCCCCCAGCTATACATTTATGGTTCAAGTTGAATTGTTAATGTTTTAGAAAATTCAAATATCACATGTGAAGAACTGATTAATAGATAATAGATTAAATTATTAAATAGAGTGGACTTTACCAACCAATGGAAAGATATTATAAAAATGCTTAAATTCAGACTAAATAAAACAGCTAGAGACAGAGTTTTTTAAATATTAAATGCTTTATAGTGACAGTAGCGTTGTGTATTATTGGGTGCTAGTTTCAAATACATAACCTTATGTTACAAGAAGCCATATTATTCAAAATGACACAAGGATAGAGACTGAAACCTTCTGGTTAATTTCAAGGCATGTGGGAGAGTAGATGTATATTGACAATGAAAGCTCTCCAACAGTTTTATTGATACAAGCAGGATTGAGTACACTGCTTTTCTAAACATGTATTCGGACGAGATAGAAAACAATTGTTTCCTAGTTGATTCATCAGGAAGTCAATCGACTAAGAAGTTACAAATAATGAATTGGTAGAAAAAAAAGTTTTTTTTTTCCTCTTTCTTTTTGTAATTTCATCGTTCGCAAAAACGAATTGAAAAATTTCCAGCGAAAATTCTTGCTCCTTTTTTGGGCACTTATGATCAAGAAACATACCTAACTTAGAAGTAAACTCATTATTTTATTTTTTTCTGTCAGAAATAAACAGATGAAGTTTTTATGCACAAATCAGTTTTGAGATAATTTAAGAATGTCAACAATCAACATTTGAAATTAATTTTGCATCCATTTTCAAAATGGAATAATATGGGTTAAGTTGATCTGATTTGTCTTGTTCAGCTAATGAACATTTTCAAACATCATATTTTAAATAACTGCAAATTTTTTCTCAAATGGCTGAACAATATTTAAAATGTAGTAGTTATTAATACGAGTTAGTAAGAACATTAGAGTTGTAATGACACATTGAGGTAAGTAATCAAACTTGTTGAAATTCTAATAGATTTTCATTTTAAAATTCATTTTTTTGGTCCTTTCCTAACATATTTCTAGAAGAGTAAATATTTCTTTCCCCCACTCTTTCTGAATCTACAATAAGAGTAAAACTTTTACGTAATATATTAAAAAAGAAGAATTGGATTGAATAAAACACCTACTTTCTGAAATCATGAGGAGCCTTTTTTTTATTACTAAAAACATATCAAAGTGAAAAAAAAACTTACCTTGGCAATATGTGGCAGCGAACACGACATTCAGGATTATTCGGATCACCAAGCCAAGAGCCATATGGGTAATTACCTAGAATGCCATTGAGAATGTGATAATCACAAGAATGAAAGTTGAGGCATTTAAATAGTGGACTTTAAAAAAAAAAGTATTGGAGAACTTATATAACACTGGGAAAATTTGTCCAAATCTCATAGTTTAGTTAATAAGAAATGTAATACACATTTGACACAATGATTATTGTACTTTTGTATGACCTATTGAAAGATTATACAGAGGAATATCTATGGATCGTTTTCCATGGGAACATTTTATAACTCAAATAACTGGAATAACACAGGCGGGTCAACATAGAAAATAATTGCGGTTTGACCAGAGTATTAAATTTCTCACTAAGAAGAAATGCAGTTTAGATTAAAACACAAATTAGGAATCTCACAGTGTAGTTCATATCTATATACTCTTTTATAAATATGAACTGAATTTTCAGATTAAGCAAGCAAATGCAGTGAAGTCGGCATACTATAAAGGAAAATCAAGGTACAATTGAAAATCTACCTTATTGAGAGGGAGGGACATAGTCTCAAAAATTGAAGTTTTCTGTTTTATTTTTTGTTAAAAAAGACATATTTAGGATCTGCTTCTGTATTAGACAGTTTCTGTTTCTACAGGTGAGCCTACATTGAAAAAACATTAATAATGTTGAGGACTATTCTATTTTTATGATGGAGGTAGATTTTTGTTCACAAAGGGCCAGCTTGATGCAAGTTTCATGTACAGTTGAATCACCATTTAATAACTTCGAAGGAAATTCAAAAAAATATCTAATATCTATAATCTGTAACAATTACTCATGCATTACTCATTGCATGCAAGAACTCTTGCATGCAATATTCTTATAAGCAACTTGACTTTTTCCATTCTTTGGCACGTAATCTTCTCTGTCCTCATAGATCTGTGTTTTGGTATCTGATTGACTATCTTCTATCCTATGCAATGATCAGTAAAAATTAGATTTTTTTTTCTTCTCTTCATGCATACATTCTCTTCATGTAAAGATTGGTAACCCAGGCAATAAAATTGTGGCTGTCATCTATACATTACTGTGATTAAGTTATTCACAAGAACTTCTGCTTAAATTCTTGAAAAATACTTTGGTTTCTTGGATTTCCTTAAAAACCATAGGAGGAAATTTCTAAGATCCATCTAATTTCTGTGCAAAACAAAACATTTAACAATTTCACATAATTCCGCTTCCTTGGAGTTGGAGGCTCTCATAATCTTAGAGCAAAAATGTTGCTGTCTTTATATACAAATTTTCCAATGGTGGAGGGCGCAGGACCTAAAAAATCATTTCTAAACAATGATTAGTTATAGTAATCGTATTAGTTATAGTAGTTATAGTAATATTAATTATAGTACAATAGACCTGTGGTCGCAGTGCTTGCGCTGCCTTAGGGGCGCCCCCTTTTCACTTCAAATAAAGATTGCCCTTAAGACAGAAAAACAACTATAAAAAAGAAGCTTTTTTCCACGCTAACAAAATCTACAAACTGTAACATAAA
Organism: Uloborus plumipes; assembly: GCA_038373865.1. Lineage (NCBI taxonomy): Eukaryota > Metazoa > Arthropoda > Arachnida > Araneae > Uloboridae > Uloborus > Uloborus plumipes. The sequence continues at coordinate 69,632 of JAXGGA010004405.1, forward strand.
TACAAAGTGGAAATTTTCAACAGTACATGCATTGTTAATTCAATATTTTTTAAGAAGAACAAGGAACAAGTCTAGGTGAATAAAATAAATAACAACTAAATTATACCACATATTCAAATAAAAAAAAGCTTAAATTTATATTACCTTCTGAATTTAATGCTATAAAAGCCACTTTTGATGATATTGGTGGAGCCATACTGTCTTCATAAAAGTAAATAGAATGAAAAGTATTAGATATACATAATAAATTTGAATAAGTTGTTTTTGAAATTATGCATAAAAACAAATGACATTAATACAGAAAAAGGTATTTTAGCTAAGTGTGTACTAGATATAAAATTAAAAAAAAGATATTACTAAAAAGAATTGCATAAGTACAAGTACTTCTAGCAATTTTAAAAATGGATATTTAGATAGAAATTAGAATACGAAATTTTTTCGTGAATAGAATAAATATTTTACTTCGTACAAGAAAGTAAAAATAAAATTGAATTTAAGAAAAATAACTTTGAGGTGCATATTTTCTTTGTTTCATACTAATTTTATAAAACCTTTGATTGTAAGTTCTATTAGTTGGTGTAGGCACTTCAAACATGCAAACACAATATGTTAACTATGTATGCAAAGATATATTAGTTAGCCTCAAAGCCATGACTTTTTGGAGGTAGGTGCTAACCGTAATCACATCTCTCTCTGTGCTCTTGATCATAAGCTTCATGACTACTTTTTGCCATTATTGTAATAATTATTATTTTGATTTAAAAAATTTAGAATAACCACTCTACTTCAAAATTATAGGACTTGATGAGTTAAGTATGCAGCTTTACTTGGCTTGAAAGTGCCTGAATTTTAATATTCCTCACAAACTGTCAGGATTAAAGATGTTCTTTTATTAGGTTCAAAGGAGGAGGAGGGGGGGGGGAGGCTACTAGGCTAATAAGAGGACTTTCAGATTTAATAATAATATCAGATTTAAAAGGCTTAATATATGTAGTCTTGAGCAAATGAGAGTCAGAGAGAACTGATTCAGCTATTTAAATTCAACAAGATATTGATGGGCTAAATTTGTACATGGAGGGTAGGACTAGAAGCAGGCCTGTGATTTGAGGGACCAGGGGGTGGGCGGTTAATCCCCCCCTCCTGCCGCTCTTGTGAAAGTAATGTATTCATATATAAGTGGGCATGGTTTTTGCTATCTTTTTGTACAATTTACATCAAGTAAATTATAAAAAGGTACCCTTTGTTCCTCTCATTGTTTTAAGCTATTCAAATCTTGCGATAATATGTGTGGAAATGAAGAAAAAATACCACTTTAATGGAGTTACTGGTTGACATTTTTGCATTTGTATACAGTAAAATCCGGATTCAATGAATACCAATAGCACGACAACGAACTATCCATTTCAATGAAATAAATTTCCACTTCTGATTTAATTTCTATTACATTACTTAAATACTATTAAAACAAACAAACAAAAAAAAAAAAAAAATCCAGCCCCAGGAAGTTAGCTACAATGGGATTTCACTGTAGTTGTATTAATGCTCATTTTACATTACAGTACTTTAAACTTAAAGGCATTTTTTTGGTAAAAAGGTGTTTTTGCCAGGATGGGAACAAAAATTACTTAAAACTGGTACAAACTAAATTTCTACAATATACTGCTTCTTAATGCTTGTATATATCAATGCATTAGTTTTAAACTATACATAAAAATACTTTTACTAAATGTAGTTTCTCGTTGATTTTTAATTTTTAAAATACTTGCATGCAATAAATTCATAAATCTATAAATCTTGAATTTTTCGCATAGTCGTCATATTTGGTCCTTGGCAAGATGGAAGCAGAAAAAGAGTTGGATGTCTATTGCAACGCAAACTACTGAAAATATATTATGTGACACAAATCAATGCTTTTAATTTTAGATTATTATTACTTTTTTAAAGCACAAAATTTTATCAACGAATTGCATCCTTATTGTTTTTGAGGATAATGTGCTTTAAACCACAACGTTTTCATTTAAACTAAAATGCACTTTATTGCTGACTTTGTATTTATTTATCTATCCACTTTTTTGGAAAAAAAATCAAAAAGCTATTTGTACTTAATTTTCTAAAAAGCTTATTTATGCAAATAAATAGGTAATAAATAATTCTTCAATTTATTTTTTATGATAGTAAGAACTACCATCCTGTCCTATTTTGTACTTTACCATAACATAGAGACACTGATTGCTACTAAGTTTTTCAGGTCTAGTGGCCACTGTTTACTTATAAAATTAACCTTTATATTCTGGTTTGTGAAAGATCTCTTAGTATGAGATGCAGTCCTTGGATAAAAAAGCATGGGAAACACTGATTTAGAATGTTATATTGGTTTTACTGAAAGGATATCATATGTTTTCTTTCTTTATTTGTTTCTTATAAGCTGTAAGAGAAATTTCACAAATCACTTCTTTAATTACAATTGTTTACTGGTTCTATCAAAGTTATTTTTTTGCCTTTGAGATCCCCCTTTTCTCCTTATAATCTGCTAATGCAGATCATGATGAACAGTCAATAACTACATATAATATAGATAAATTTAAATTTATAAAAAATGTAATAAATGTTTTTAAAGAAGATAATGTTGAAACCACCTGAAATTATACTCCGACTTTTTAAAAAGATAAGATATCATTTCCAATTTTCCTTCCAAAACATCAAACTTTTCCTCCAGTAGATCTAAACGTTCTTCAATACTTTCTAATTTTTTTATGATGGAGTCATTTATCTCTTTCAATAGCATCTAGTTTAAAACAGGAAAAGAAAGACTATATTATTTAAGAAAAAAATAACAAAAAGAATTTCTTTATGTATTGATATAAATACAAATGACATAAATACTTTAGAAAATTATTATTTGGATTAAAGGAAATATCCACAACTATATTGTTAGTAGTATACCATATTGGGCTTTGTGTTATAGTCTGTTACTTTAAAATAGGAGAATCAAGGTCACAAATTTTATGTTCTCTCTATGGAAACCTAACTCAATAAAACCTAAAATAAATGAATTGCCTTTGTAGTAGTGCTTAAAAAAAAGTGGAGCTGTTTTCTCGCTGGCAGTTTCCATGGACACAAAATTTGGGACCTTGATGTGCCTATTTTAAAGTAACAAACTATAGTAATGAGATGCATGACTAATAACTACAGCTCAGGAAAATTAAAAAAACAAAAAGATAAAAGTACCCACAGGGCCGTCGCGACCGGGGGGGTGAGAGGGGTGTCTCACCCTCCCAGCGATTTTTTCCAGTCGGCAAAATCAGTTTGATTCGGAATTTTTAATGTTTCAGATTTTCAAAACCTTTTTTTAATTAAAAAAAATACTCAATCACACATGTTCAGTTACACGACCGTTTGAAATTATTTTACCGACTGTTCTCTTTAACGTTTCATCTCCTGGGCATTTTGACCGAGTAGGCTCATGTATTACGGCGACGTCAATCGTCAGATTCACTAGAATCGGCATTTTTCCTTTTTCAAATTCAGGATTCGCGAAATGTTTCATTTCCCCTCTTTTTTATATAGTACACGTGTATACAGATTTATAATTTGTTAGAATACCATGTTTGGTAATAATGCTTCATGTTCATTCTGTTGATTTCATATCTCAGACACAGAACTTTTTAAAATGCTCACCAAATGCTTATTTTGCCGACTGCTCAATTTGCCGACGTAATAAGTGTTCACTCAGTGAATTTGGCTCTAAAGTCGGCATTTTTGCTTTGATACTGAATTCAAAATTTTTGAGTTAAGCAATAAGTAGCTTTTTTTGAGAGCCATGTTTACATTTTCACTTTTAATAAAAAAAGAAAAAATAAAAACATGTACCGTTTGAATCATGTGATGATCGTAGACAACTGTTCAGTTCATTTGAAAGAAGATAAATCATTTCAGCGACTTTTTCTTTTACTGCAATCTTAACTTGCCGGTAGTTACTTCAACTAAGTCTCATTTTGCCAACATTATACCGAGGGATGCGCCGAACTCAAATTTATGTGATGGAAGGAAATCATGTCATTTTGCCGAATGGTAAAATACGGGTCGGCAGTTCTCAAAGGCGGATCCATATTCTAGTTAAGGAGTGGGTTGTTATATCTTATGGAAAGGAGGGATCAAAGTGCCATTTTGGGGCAAAAATGTGGGATATATGGCAAGTTTTTTCGAAATATAAGTCCTAAAAATGCAGCTATCGGCTATATTTGATTGTTTAAGGACCGACCAAAGGGAGGCCAAAATTACCTATTTAGGCCTGTAATTTTGGAAATTTTTTCGGGTGAGAACAGGCTCCATTTGTTTCACGGACACCTCAGGGCTCGTTACCTGGGTAGGAAATATATTCTTCCATAGGATCTTTTTTTTTTTTAATAATTTTTTTTTGAATCCATACCAAAGCATGCATAAGCTTTTAATAGGAATATAATAAATTAACTCTCAGATCGCAATTTCCTAATAAATGTCTTACATTGAAGTTGTACAAAAATGTGAAAAGAAAAAGAAAGTAAAGATCGTCGAAAGTAATCGAATGGTGACAACAGACGCTTCGCTTCTGCTCTGCTCTTTGTCTGGTCAGTGAATCTTTTTAGCTGGGGGGAGTCTTGGGATCTTAGCTGATTCTTTCGTCTTCATTGCATGATTCATTCGTTGTTGGGGGGACGAAGAATCCCGGGGCCTAGAGATTTCGGTGGTGTCGCTCGAGGACCTTTTTCCTCCTCCTTTTGGCGCGAAAAGAGACAAAAAGCTTCGACCAAGACCGTCACAAAGAAAGAAAGAAAAGAGGAATCGGCTAGGATAACTTACTTTCTTGCTTTTCGTTTTCCGGATTACCCTTCAAAAATGCATACTTCCACTTTCATCACCCCAAAGAAGAAAGAAAAACGAGTCAGGGAGCGTCAAGGATTTAGATTTTTGAGGTATGTTTTAAAATAAGAAACCTGATAATAATTGATTGATTTCTTTGGATTGCAGAATTTGTAGGTGTTTGGGTATTTAATTAGTACTAAGAGGTTGAACTTTGTCCAACTAAAATTTACTTGTCGTTTGTGTTTGTTGGGAATAATTATAGAAAAAATTTTTTTACGTAATTGTAAGTATTCTTATGAGATTTGTTTTCATTTATTTGAGATGAGATGATGGGCTACTTATACGTTTAGTAGAAAATTATTTATTGTGCTTAGCTACAGTTTAAGGCTAAGATATAGCAGCCTTGTGTGGAACGTGATCAGCCCCTTTAAGCCGCTGCTATACTATGGAAAAATAAAAAAAATAAATAAGTAAAACTTCCTATTCAGTAATTAACAGTAATTTTCGTCAAATGAATGCGTAAATAAACGAAAAAAAAATGAATTGTTAATGAAAAATAAACGATTGTATAAAAAAGTGAATTAATTAATGTATGAGAAAAATAAATAAGTGAATAAATTAATTTCTGGAAAAAATAAATAAGTGAATAAAATAGAGAATCTATAAGAAAATAAATGAATGGATGCGTAAATAAGCGACTAATTAAGTATAGGAATGTAAATGAATGGATGCGTAAATAAGCGAGTAATTAAGTATAAGAATGTAAATGAATTAATTAATAAAGGAGAAAATACTTTCGTGATTTCATAAATGAATGCCTAAGAAAACGAAATGAACTACTATTTCAGTTTGTCCCATCCACTTTGCTCGACGTGCACTTTACACATTGCATCAAGCATTTAAAATCAAAACATTTTAAACATGAACTAAATTAGTACTGCACTGGACATTAGGAGACCTCAACTAGTGCTCAAAATTATAATTACAAGAATTTTATCATTTTATAATAACGAAAAATGTTTTCGAAAAACCACGAATATTACAAAAGGTGTATCTAATTTCGAAAATAACTTGTATAATTTTTTTCGTTAATCTTTAGAACTACTTATTTCTTGTCAGGAATCAACTATTTGTTCAGGAACTCAGTTAAAAGATTGCTTGATAAGTGGCGCTGCAAACTGAAAATATTTTATCATTTTACTTTGCCCCACATTTATTTATGCCCATATTTATTTGTTATTATGGTATTTATTTGTGCCCCAAAAGGGTCTTTTTATGAAATTTTTAATTTTCTATTTTCTTCCGATAACAAAGGGTTGAGATAGCTAAGAAACTTAAATAATTTTTATTTAATAAGTTTTATTTCTGCCATGTTCGAAATGTACAAAAGTCAGCTGTATTCTAACTATTTTGCTGTTTAATTCCGTAATAAAAAAAATACAGGAAATTGAAATTAGAAACTCGTGTCAGATTCAGAGGGCATGAACGGAGTTAGAATTTTACATTTAGGGACTAAGCCCCCAGAAAAGCAAAAGTTAAAAAAAAAAAAAAAAGTTCCTCCAAGTAATATTTTTTAATACTTTTCTGTAACGATTTTTTTTTTTTTTTAATTTGTTCAAGGAAGCCCTCACTCAGATAATATTAATAAAGCAGATATTTTAGTGTTCCCCAATGTGATCAGGGTTATTTCGGAATATTTTGAAAACATAAGTCTCAAAAAACGCTGTTTGGCCAATCTTCAATAGTGTAGGAAATGTTGAGCAGTGTTTCTTTCAGACATTTAGCTCCGGGGGGGGGGGGGGCACTTTGAGAATCCGTAGGGGCACAAAGATAGGCGCGAATTCAGCGGGTCGGGGGGGGGGGGGGGCAAAAATAGCATAAAACTGAATTTCGGAGACTTTTTTTCGATAAGTTTGCCATCCTCCCACAAAATTTGAGATCTAAAATTGTAGTTTTGCCTTCCTCCCCCCCCCCTTTCTTATATTGATCTCCTCCAAAAACAAAAACTAGCTGGATTTCGATAAATTTGGTCAACTCTCCCCCCATTTGACCCTTAAAATTTTACTCCCCCCCCTCCTTTTTGGACAGTGACCTCCAGGGGCGCACTCAGGATTTAACTTAAGGGGGGGCTAATTTGCGACATCAAGCACCCCTACCCCTTTTATATCCAGAGGCCATTGGATTAAAATTTTAAAATCGCGAAAATACGAAACTTTAATAGATTACCCATTACCCCCTTCTTTCTTTATATTTATTTTTTCCAGAATAATAGTGTAAAGCTTTGGTTTTTTGATTGGAAGCACTCTTGCTTCTGTTAAATTTTATGTGAATTTTTTACTTATTTATCAAATTGTGTTTTGTAAGAAAATAAATGATAAATACTATGAGGATCTTCCAACTTTACTGAAGAAGAGGTGATTAATGCACTCACGAGAATAGCGTTATGATAGGAATCAAGACCATTACTACGAACCAAGACATAAAGTGGAATATTAAAACATACTGATAGGGGGTTCATGGGTTCTCCCCAGAAAAAATTCTGAAAAGTGATCCCAAAAACACAACAATTAGACAGCTTGTGGTCATGTTAGATAGATTTAAGACTTGCCGGCCCTCATCTAATATTTTTTCAGAATTTGAGGCCATAAAAACGTTATTATTGCACGTCATTTTTGCAATTGTTTGGGGGTAAGGTTTAGGAATGTTTCTATATTAAACTTCGAAAAGCGCAGTTTAAGACGACATTGGTTAATCTTAAGAAGATCACGAGTCAGGGGCTCGCCCATTATAAATTTTCGAAATTGATGTCCAAACAACACCATAGTAGGCCCTCTTTGAAAATGTTAGGAGAATGAATGGGGGTTTTGGAACTTTTCACTAACGATTTTTTGATGCTGAAATTTCAAAAACGAAATGTATAACTAACTCAGTTAATCTTAGTATAAGGATGGAGTTCGACCGCTCTCAACACGAAAATTTTCAAAAATTGATGTCTAAACAACGCAATAGCATCTTTGATGATGATAGAGAAAGGCATAGGGTTCGGTTTTCTCCTCTGAATGTTTTTTGTCGAAGTTAAAGATCTCAAAACTCAATTTTAAACGATTTTCGGGATCTTTCCTCGAACATTTTTTGAAATTGAAGTTCTAAAAATGCATTGTAGACCATCTTTGATGACGTTATGGGAATGGATGGAATGTGGAACTCTCCACAGAATATCTTCCCCGAAACTGAGCTTAGAGAAATGCGGTTCCATTGTCGATGTAAAGAGCTCGGAGGTCTTCCTCAGGAAAGTTTTCAAAATTTTAAGTCTTAAAAATATGGTTATAGTCCATTTATCGGTATCCTTAGCGATAGGATTCATGTACTCTGCACCAGCAGTTTTTCGTAATTAAAGATCCAGAAACAAAATTTAAGACCTTTTATCATTATTTGGTGGGAGGAGGGGGGCTTTTTTTAAATTTTTTGAAATTAAGTTTTAAAAACAAAACTGTAGGCCATATTCGATAATGGGGCTCGCTTTTCACCTCCGGAAATTTTTAAAAATTCATATTCCAAAAACCAATTATTAGACGATCTTCATTGAGGACATTCACTTTCTCCCGGAATTTTTCAAGACTTGAAGCTCTAAAACTATAATTCCTTCCTAACATTAACGCCGAAAAAAAGAGAGGCATTAGGTTCGGATACCCAGTTCCTCCCATTTTCTTAGCTACTTTTTTAAAAATATTTTTATTCTAATCAAAATGGAGAAAATAGGAAAATATTTTTCAGTTAACTATTTTGGTTTTCTGTTCTGAAATTTTTAATTTCCTTCCAGCGCCCTCATTGGTTAGAAGTACAGAAATATGTGGCTTTAGTGTAAGGTTTTTTTTTTAACAAATTTGTTTATTTTGCAAAGATACCCTTCGGTCATTTTTTTCCCTCTCTCTCTCTTTCGTACTTTCTTTTATTTTAATATCATTTTATATTCTTTAAAATCTGTTTTAACTTTTTATCTGTTCTTGTTTCTCGAGCATGTTTCTCAGAAAATCAGTGGCGGGTTAATCAGGTCGCAATTGCCCCCCCCCCCCCGACCATAGGGGACTTTTATGAAATAGATTCAAAAAATGTGCATAAAATGTTTTATAGAATTCGGTTTTTGACAGAAAGGAGCTTTAAAAATTTCATTATGGCCATCCTTCAAACCTGTAGTTCGCCACTGCGAAACGTCATGATTTTCCATGACAAATCCTCGAAATTAATTTTTTTTTTTTGATGGTGAGATGCTCTGTGATTTGAAGTACCATGCTTTGCTGAGGCCCCCATTCTCATACCTCATGCGTCTGTACATGTACAATGAATAATTTAATTGAAAACAATGCCTTGGTTTCTTGGAAATTGTAGACGAGGGGGAGCGGTCTTTTGTAAGTGAGAATTTACCCACTTTCCCCTAGACTTTAAGAAAGACAAGGTATATGTTATACGTGTGCGTATTTGTTATTTCAATTGGATTCAAAGTGTAGTATATATTGAGTTATTAATGACTTGAATAGTTTCTGACACCGTGGAAAATTTTAAAATGTCGTTGATGCTTAAGGCCTTCAAGTCCAGTTTTGTCATAGGGGGAGCTTAAGCCCCCAAAGCCCCCTCCTGGGTGCGCGCCTGGTGACCTCCACCAAAGCTGGATCCGCAGTTGCCAAGGGCGTATTAAAGGGAGTGGATGTTGACAAGCTCTCCTCCTCTCCGAAATAATGTAAAAATTTCTTATTTAATAAAAAATCGCTTTCTTTAAAAAAAAAATTTCTCTTTTGTAACATCAATTCGTAAATTTATCTTAATGATTGGTTAGACCCCTCCCTAAATAAATTTTCCTGGCCACCATTCCCATCGGAGAGACAATAAATGTTTAAAAAACTTAGTTTTCCGCCCGGTAATTTTTCGAAACTGAAACTCCAAAAACTTGTTTGTTCCCAAAACAAAATTTTGTTAGATATTAAAAAACACTAAGGGTTATCCGGAGGCATTCCCCCAGAAAAATTCCCAACTTGAAACCCAAAATACACAAATGTATAGGTTCGTTGATGACGTTCGGTAAGGGATGTAGTTCAAGTCACCACCCTCAAAATATTTCGATATTGGAGCTCTAAATACGTACGCAATTGTAGGTCATCTGCGATGATATTTAAGGTAAGGCCCCTAACTAGGGGGTGGGGATTCTCCCCCACATTTTTTTGCTGAAATTGCCACATTTAACTGAAGGCCTAAAAACGCAATTGTTGGTTTGTGTGATGAAGTTGAGAAAGGGACAGGTTTTGAAACTCTCTTCAAGAAAATAAAGTCGAAATTTGAGTTCTAAACGCGAAATTGTAAGCTATATTTGATTAGATAAGGGAGATAAATGTGGTCTGTGAAACTCTTTTGGAACTTTTCCGAAATTAAAGTCCTGAAAAGGAGAATGTAAGCCGTCTCTGATGACGTTAGGGTTCGAGTTCGGAACTCTACCCCATAAAAGTTTTTGAAATTGAAACATTAAAACACAATTTTAGTGCTTTTTGATGCCATCAGAGAAAGGGGTGGGTTTAGGACTTTACCTTTTAAAATTTTCGAGATTGAAATCCTGGAATCGCAATAGTAAGTCCTTTTGTGGTCGATAAGGGAAAGGATAATGTCTACGGACTTCCGTCTCCCATAATTTTTCAAATTTGCAGTATAAACCATCTTTGATAAAAATTAGAATTTTTAAATTTTAAAAAATTGAAGTTCTAAAAACGCAATTCTAGACACTGTTATAACATTATGAATATTAATTCAATTAAGTACTCTCGCTGGAAGTGTTTTGAAATTTAAATCCTCCCTCCCACTTTTGAAACAAAAGGCGCAACTGTAGGCGATTTTTGATGTCAATGAAAAAAGGATAAGGTTTGCAAATTCTTTTCCGGTATTTTTCTGAAACTGATGTCCTAAGGTCCTAAGTTACAATTGCAGGCCATCTTTGATTACCCCCCCCCCTCCACACACACACAAATACGATACATGTTTTAAAGCTTTTATTTATTTTTAAACTTGTTTATTTATTGATTATTTTCACTTATTGATTTATTTCTTTTGTTATTCTTTTGTGTGTATATGTGCTAGTGCAAACTGAGATTTCTCCCGGGGGGGGGGGGGGCAGTTGACTTTCTCCGGGAGTGCAGTGCCCCCCGGAAAGATGTCTGAAAGAAACACTGGTGTTGAGATCCAAGGGTTTCCACAGGCCCACAGAGAAATTTTCCAAATTGGCAACAGAAATGCAAATTTAGGCATTTTTTTGTAATATTAGCCAAATTGGTGCTAGTCAGATCGATTGCCAAGTAAATTAAAAGATGGCGCCACTACGACTAGCATAAAAAATCCTGTATGATAGATTAGCTAGGCAAAAAATGGTGATCTAGAAACCTGGAAAACTGCCAATTTGAAAGGGGAACTGCTTGCAATTTGAGGTCCAAAAAGAAAATATATAGCAATTTGTCATCGCTAATAAAAAACATAATACGTACACACACAAACACGACGTCAATACCAAAAACTTTCCATGTACATTCAAAAATGCGTTTTTAGAGCTTCTATTTCGAAACTTTGTAGAAGAGCGTCCACAAATCGAACAAGTTCCTAATGCGCCTTACAGAAATAACTTGAAATTGCGTCTTAACAAAAAAAGCCTTTTATTTTTGTCTAAAATGACGCCCGACGACTCTGCATAGTCTTAAAAGCCAGGGTGTGCAAGCGAAGTTATATCCTATATTTTTTAGAAATTTTCAGAGCAATATGGTTGATGAACCAGTGTTAATGTCGTGAAATTGATGTGCATTCATAATGCATCATGCCTTTTTTTTTCAATGTTACATTTTTTTTTCTGAAACTTAACACCCTCAATTTACTCGCTTTATGGAGCCCATTGGTTTGAAAATCACGGATAAAAATTCACTCATATAAATCGGCAAAACGTTGGAAATTAGTCGGCAAATTTAATCTCAACACCCCCCCAACCGCACTTGCTTCGCGACGGCCCTGAGTACCCAATTCAGTAAACTCCTAAATATCCGCAGGTGAAATATCCACTTTGTGGTTTAACAACGGTCTTTCACTTTTCCTCTTTTTTTTACAGCAATGATTTAGTGAAATAGAAAAATTGCATCCATGTTAACTAAACAAGTAGGCAATTTCACAGCAATAGACGCATTAGTTTTTCACAAAACAGCTTACAAAGGTTAAAAATATGTTGAATCCTTAACCTTAATTTTTTTTCACGAACTTCATGAGGAACATGGTTTTTACTTCCATATAATGCAGCAAATTTATAGACTTCCAGAAAACATATGTAAATACTATTTTCTCTGTTAAGGACGTATCTTGTAAAGATATGACCATTACAAAGCCAAAAAACCATTACATAAGTACAGCAAAAGCTTATGTATCCGGCATTCAAGTAGTTCGGAAAATTTCCTCGGAGATTCTCAATTTTTTAACTCAACTAAAAAGTCGATTTTCCGACTTTAAACCTTGTGTTTTTCACTAAACACTAAATTGCTTGAGTAATAAATAAATATCGTATATACTCGTGTATCAGTACATCTTGCTTTTAGGAGGAAAATCAAAAACCTGTGTATTGATCGATCCCTCACTCAAAAAAAAAAAAAAAATCAGGAATATTTTACTGAAATTTTGAAAGTAAACATTTCAAAGTGATAGGAAATTAAATGCAGTGACCATTCTTAGGTAAAAAATTGCATGATTTTTATCCTTTTTCACAGAAAAAGCTGATTTTCAGATGACGGTTTTTGTAAAGGGTTCGTTTTCGGGGATATGAATTTTGTTGCCGGTTGCTTTAACTTTGAATATAAATAAAATCTTGTGCTGTAACTATACTGCATTCATTTGTAAAGAAAGAAACCTTAATTCACCTGGACTGACGCTCCAAGTACAACAAGATATTTGTTAAATTACTATATAATTCATTGAATAATCTATGCAGAAGCTGCATATTAAATGAAAATAAAAAGCTACTGTAAGGTGCAAGTATAGTCTTTGTTTTTGCTATTATAGCTCAAAATTGTTATTTAAGTGAATAAGAGTTTTTTTTAATGGTAGAAATTTGATACGGATTAACAAGAGGTTTGGATGAATGAGGGCTAAATGAACAAGGTTCTACTGTGGAATGTGAGATTGCCAGCGGGACCTTTATCGAAGTGTATCCGGACCTTTATACCATTAAAATTAACTTTGGTCATGTTCGAATAGAGTTAACTGGTTAACCTGGGCAGTTGATTTCATCACATTTCATGAGGTTGATGGTTAGTGTGGTGATTACTCATAGGATGTGTTCATATACGATCAAGATTTGCTAACTAGTAACTCTATAGAACATGCATTTTAAATTGGTAAGCAATACATTTATTATGGTAGATAATATTATCAGACTACATTGTAGTGAAAATTGGCCCACTTATTGATTTTAATTAAGGCTGGTATTTTTTTTTTTTTTTTTTGTATTTGAAAAAAAAACTTATGCCCCCAATTTTATCCTTTTTAACATCCAGATCCCAGTTAAAAAGAATAGGAAAATCAAAGATAATCCGATTAAAAGCAAACTTCATTCCTCGCCCATAAGTAGGTTTTCAATTTTCCAAAAACAGGACCGTGACTGAAAAGTTTTAATAACTCATAGAACTTTTTAGCTATTGAGTGTTCATAAATGCATTGGTAATAAAAAGATTAATTTCGAAAGCATTAGTATAAAAGGGGAAAAAAAACTTCGGTACATAATTTATTTGAAAAACAAAAAAAAGGTTAATACTTTTAAAGACCCTTCAGCAGAAATATCACTTTCGGTCGATAATTTAAATTTTTTTCTCTGTTGTTTCATTTTCCAATGATTTTAGATCCGTAAATTAAAAATAAGAATAAACTGATTGTCTCATTTGCCAAGAAAAACCAAAACAGCTTCAATTTCTACATGGAATGATTAAAAAATATTTAAGTATCACAGCATCACAACTGTGTAGCCTGCAGCAAAGTAAGTTCAGATTATTTAATTTACATTATATTAGGCACATTGGCACAGCATTAAACCAAAACAGAGAGAAAGATGATTAGTTTGAATGAAAATTTCCATTCAAGGGAAGTTGTTTCTGTACATCTCAATGAATACTAATAGCAAATAAAAAATTTAGCAGCAAACAATAAATCGAGGGTGAAATAAACCATGGAAATATTTCACGAAAAACCAGATACTTTCGTTTTGTTAACTGTAATTTTTTCATGCAGTAAACCGTGTGGCTCTTTCGTGTTTATTTGTGGATCGTGGTTTGTGTTGATGTTTTAAAGACTGAAGAGTTGCAAATCGTTTTGTGTGCGAGCCGAAATAATAAGGATGAAAACTTCGAATTTAAGAAAGAAGAAATTTTCAGCAAACTTAGGTAAAAAAAGTAGTAAAGTGACCTCGAAACATAGCAAAAAAATGAAGAAAGCCAAAACGGCGACGTTTAACAATAAAAGGTAAAATTATGTGTTCTCAAAATTCTGATTAGTTTTCTTTTCTCTTTATTTCCGCATTGGGAGGGGGGGAGGGAAGATTATAAAAATGTATAATGACGACTTGCAATAGGTTGTGGCTCAGCTATGATTAACGGTCCTAGTCTATTTATGATCGAAATGATAACAATGAGGATCAATAGTCCTCTTTCTGTCCCCTTCAGCTTCTTTAAGTGAGCTGTTCAAATATCTACTATCTTTACGAAGTTGAAATTTTTCTTTATTTTCAGGTTAAGCTGAAAACTTCAGAATTGCTTTAAACAATTACCTCTCTTGACATGCGTTGAAATCAATTGTCTAGACCAGGGTTTCTCAGCCGTTTTTTGATTTGTTCCCACCGTATGAACACCGAGCTGTAATGTGATCCCTCGTGTGGTATAATGTATAAGTATTGCTATACTATACTCTGTGTAACGAGAGCTGGCGTGTCAAAGCCAAATTAATTTCCCACTGTCCGTACTTTTCTCCTTATGGTTGACAGATATTACTATAATTTTTTTCCCACTTAGCTTTTGCAACAATGTTTAAATGCAAACGGTTAAAATTGCTTTATTGTGTGAACTACCATTCACTTGAAAAATCAACGTTATAAAGAGAACCTTTTCTTAGAAATTTGCTGTATTTATGTGTGCCTAGATTTTTTAGAAAACATTTAAAAATAACTGAGATATGAGGTTCGAAAAAAACTAATTAAGAATATTATATAGTTTTTAAATAGTTAAATATTTATAGTGTTTCATCTATGTTTATTTCTTAGTTTTCTTAAGAAATTAAAATAACTTTGTTTTTCAGTAACAACCTTGAAGCAGAAGGTATTCCACATATGGTAAGTATCACTTTTTTTGTTTTAAAATAAAATTTAAAATAAAGTAATAAAAATAAATTTAGTATTTTATTTTAAAATTAATTTAGAATCAACTTGATTTTCATATCACATTTTTAAAGGCACCAGTTTGATTGTGAGTCCTTCCAAAAGAAAAAAGCATTTGGTTTTATGTATATGACAGTATAATGTGAGGTACTAATTTCTACCAGGTCTTTCTGTAATTAATATTTCCAGAACAACGTAATAAAATTAAGCAATATTTTAAAAACTTTCATCTATGTTTGAAAGAAATTTTGGCAAAATACTACCTGATCCAGTACTGTGGCCTAGCCTTTTATTCATTGTTTCAGTTTAACCGTGCTTCCTTAATCCAGAGCAATATACAAAAGTTTTAACTTACTCCTGAGATTTTTACAAATTTAATGTTTATTTTAAAATAATGTTTTCACAAATTGAATTTTGAATTTAGTTTTCAACAGGAGATGAAGAGGCAGTGAGAAAGACAGTAAAAATATTCACTATTTATTAACCTTTAGCATTTTGCTAAAACCTTTTCTCTTATTTTAGCTTTTTGCTAAAAAACTTTCAAACTCAGCTTAAACCCTGATCACCCTTATCATGGCTCAAGGCTGTAAGCCTGTTCTAGCTTCAATCCTTTGTCCACCTCTTCCTTGGCCTTCCTATATCTCTCCTACCCTTTGGTTCGTATTGCAGGGCAGCCTTTGGGATACGGTTGTTACCCCTTCTCTCCAAATGCTCTTTCCACTTATTCCTGTAGATTTAATTTCATTTTATGAATTAATGATATTGTTTTCAATTCCTTCCTGATGTCTTTATTGCTTATTTTGTCTAGTCTGTAACATCCTTTGACACTTCTTAAAAATTTTGTTTCTTATGATTGGATTTTACCTTTATCATACACACACTTTTTTTGAGAAATCAGGCTTCACTTCCATGTAGTAAAGTAGGTATAGCTATTGTTTTAACAAGATTTTATTCTTGTGTCTTTCGTTGTGTTAGGCAATGCTTTTTTTATGGATCTGCTCATGTATTGAAATTTACAAAGATGTATATCATTGTGGTGGGCGTAAGATATACACTGCTCAAAACAATTAAAAGATATCGAGATTTTGGGTTGCTTTTGCACATAAAGATGATTTTGGTTGATTGATACATTATCGACTACACATAGTAAGCTATAAGAGAAAAAAATTGCATTAGTTTGGCAGAAAAAAATTCTTTTTATTCAGCTTTTGGGTACAAAAGGGACAAAAAGGAAAAAAAACTCATTTTCTGAAAATGAAAAAAACAAATTAAAAAAAGGGTTTCCTTTGAAGAAAACCACTTTTAGTAGGGGTTTATGGTTTCCCCGGACAGCTAGCAGTGTTAAACACCTCTTAGGCATGGACTCAATGAGGGTATTAATGAGGGGCTGGGGTATTCTGCCCCACTCCTCCTGAAGAGCTCTTTCGAGTGCCTGGAAAGTTTCTGGAGGTGATAGGCGTTCAGCCACTCATATTCCTAGGATGTCCCAAACATGCTCTATTGGGTTCATATCCGGAGAACACGCTGGCCATTCCATACGTACAATTTCTTCTTCAAAACGAAAATCATTCACCAAGTTAGCACGATGTGGCCTGCAATTGTTGTCCATTAAAATGAAGTCATCTCCAGTTGCTGCAGAGTAAGGGACGACGATAAGTCTGAGGATCTCATCCCTGTATCGATGACCAGTCAGAGTTCCATTTCGGGAGATATGGAGGTCGGTTCGACCATCAATGGAATGCCGGTGTATACCATCACACCTCCACCACCAAATCTGACAGTTTCGCGCACAAATGCTGGATTATTTCTTGTGCCACATTCCCTCCCGGTGAAAACTCGCCTGTTATCAGGATGAAAGGAAAAACAGGACTCATCAGATAACAGGATATTGCACCGCTCATTTCTTCCTCAACTAACGTGCTCCGTTGCCAACTTTCTACGGGCACGACAGTGACTTACACGTAATCTGACACACACCATTGTTCGATGGCTATACATGCCAACTGCGTGGAGTCAATTTCGGACAGTTTGTGTTGAAATACAGGCGCCAGTAGCTGATCAAAGTGTTGTTTCAGTTGAGTGGCACTCACATTTCGGTGCCTCCAAGCCAATAAAGCTAAATAGCAGTCTTCATTGGGCATTGTAGCCAGGCTACGTCCTTGTCCTGATCTATGGTCAGCTTTTTCAGTCTCTAGAAAATGGTTCCAGACCCTGGAAACTACACTTTGAGAAACTCCAATGGCTTCCGCTATCTCCGCTTCTGTTTGGCCTCCCTCTAGTCCGCCAACAACTCTAGAAGCTTCTGAATTGGTCAAATGTCTTCGTTGATACATGGCACACATCAGAACAATGCTCTTACAGAACGTCGATCATTCTTTTCTGCCTTATCTTATAGTAAAATGAGAGTGAAATTTCATTCGCTGCCGCTACATAGCCGTTTTCGACGTCAAACTCAAAATTTGCATACTATGAAGTTTGGAAATGAGCAAAATTTACATTTGTAACTCTCTTCTTCCAAAAAAAAAATGTAAAAAAATCTTTAAACCCATTTTTATAGGAAACTCACAATATTCTTTAATTGTTTTAAGCAGTGTATCATATCCTAAATAATTAACCTTTGGATCCGGGCTTTTTGTATAGAAATTTTCCTTTCAAGACGGGCGGTGCAACTGTTGAACCGTAGGTTCCTTTTCCGCTGAAAACGGGAAGGTGCAACGGCAAGCACTTAGGTTTTATAACTTTGCGGTTCAAATTCAAATCCGTAATCCCCTAGTAAGGGGGTATGAAATCTTGGAAAAGTCCCCTGTTCCAATGGGTAGAAGCGAAGATTTCAACCCCGTCCTCAAAGGAAAAAAGACTTGTGGTACAGCATATGTACCACCCGGTTCTTAAAGGTTGAAATTAGAAATATGTTTGATTAGTTTGTTTTCTGAAATAATATTTGTTTAAATTGGGTCTTTACCTTGAAATGCTATTACCTTTGTCTTACTCTTTGAGATTTTTAAGTTATACTCACTTACAATATATTAAAATCTATAAGTCTTAATCCCATCTCTTAGAATAGGGGTGCACAACCTTTTTCAGCGAAGGGCCACACACGTAACAGAACCTCTATTGAAGGGCCGCAGCAAGCCCATCATTTGGAGGGGTCATGAAGGGTAGGGTTATTGCCCCCCCCCCCTTCCCCAAGTTTGAGAAATTGTCTTCCTTTTTTTAAAAATTAATTTATCACATATTTGGCATTGAGTACATATCCTTTGCCTCCAGGAAAATTTTTGAAATGATGGGCTTGGCATCATGCACCAGTGCTTTGCTGAAATGCAATGTAATTAAATGTAAGAAAAATTTGTACACATAATTGATGTACTGATTAATACTGAATCTTTTCACTAAATTACTTGGGGGAAAAACTAATAACTTAATTAAAACTCAAAACTGCGAAATATTGCATACACATGATTCAGAGGGTTAATTATTAGAAAGGTAAAACTATTCCAGTGAAGAAAATGTTTTGAGCTTCTGATCCTAAGCAGTTTTTCTTATGACAATACAAAATCAATTATGAGATTCAAAAAGTACTCTAGGAAAAACTGCAAAACAGTGCAAAAGCAACTAGGCCAATGCAAAACTACCAATAGATAGGAATTGCATAAAAACCAAAAATAATGAGATAGTAAAAAAGTAATCATACCAAAAATTACAAACATTATATACAACTAAAAATACAGGAAAATGCTATGAAATTAAAATTTTCAATTGGATGGCTGGCTCTGAGACTGAAATTTATCTACCAATTTTGCTGCGTTTGTTGATAGTTGAAATTCTAAACATGCTTCTATTTTAATTAACATTTTTTTTTATTATGGAGGGGTCATTCCATTTTAAAACAACAAATTTTCAAAAAAGTTGTTGCATCACCATTTTTGA